>PISX010004614.1:0-118788 GCA_004024625.1 Mellivora capensis
AGGGATCATCTGGATCTTGCACACTCTCCTTGCACTATTGCAGGACAACTCTAAGCCATTTGAAACACATACTGGGTTTGTGTGTTTAAAAAATGAGTCAAAATCAGAGTTATAATGTGAAGAAGTTGCTCTGTTCAGGCTAGTGGAGATGTAGAATACTGTTCAGACGCATAGAGAGAACAGTGAATATATTTATATTATTTCTGGTAGTTCTGTTTAAGTTTTTGTCTTCTAACTCCATCAACTGTCATTTCTGGGTCTGTTTCTTTTTTTTTTTTTTTTTTTTTAAGAGTTTATTTATTTATTTGACAGACAGAGATCACAAGTAGGCAGAGAGGCAGGCAGAGAGAGAGGAGGAAGCAGGCTCCCTGCTGAGCAGAGAGCCCGATGCAGGGCTCTATCCCAGGACTCTGGGATCATGACCTGAGCCGAAGGCAGAGGCCTTAACCCACTGAGCCACCCAGGCGCCCCTCTGGGTCTGTTTCTATCAACCAATTTTTCTCTGGGCTATGGGTTATTTTCCCTTGCCATTGAATGTCTAGTAATTTTTATTGGATGTTGGACTTAAATTTCACATTATTGAGAGCTGTATGTTGCTTTATTCCTGTAAAGATTGTTTGACTTTGTTCTGACAGGAAGTTGTTTGCAGACTGGCTTGATCTTTTCCAAGCTTGCTTTGAAGATTTCCTTAGGATATGTCTAGAGTAACCTAATTATAAATCAAGTTCAGCCCCACTATTAACATTTGACCTCTCTGGGGTCTCTACTAAACTCCCCACATATTTAACAAGGTCTTTCCACTTGGGGTGGGAACCTGATTCAGTCTTGATCCTATGTGAGCTTTGGGAACTATTTGGCTTACAGTTTCCCAGAAATTGTTCTTTCCCAATTCTTTGCCCAGCCCCAGGGAGTTTCACCCTTTGTGTTTACAGACTGATAGCCAAAGTCTCAAAAGGACCTCTATACAGATTTCTCGATCTGTTTCTCTGCAAAACTCCTTTTTCTCCACTATTCAGGATCCCTGTCACCTCAATTCAGGAAGACCATCAGGCTCTGTTTCGCTTCCCTTTCCTGAGCCACTGCCAAGAATTTGTTTCCAAAAGAAAGGGCAATTATATAGTTCATCTTATTTTACTCCCTTCTCTTAGACATCATAGTACTGCACTGCCTATTACCCAATATCTGAAAAAGGTGTTGCATTTTTTTTGGTCAAAGTATCTGGTATTTTATTTTATTTTATTTTTTTTAATGGGAGACAAGAAGTAGTGTGAATCTGCAGTAGTTAGTCTTTTAAGGGCCACAGACTTACTTTCAAACTCTCTTATCAGGAATTATATCCACCTGTATACTCTACATTTTGGCTGAGATTTAACAAATGAGTACAAGATCTATAGCCCACACTGAATCAGACTTAAATTCACTAAACAGGTGCTATAAACAGTTTAGATTGTAGTAAATTTGGCAAGGTTTATCTTCAGAGTCAACTGCCTTTTACTTCTGAATCCTTTTATATTCAAGTTCCTGCAGTCTCAAAATCCTTTCTATCAAAACCTATTTCTCGGGGCACCTGGGTGGCCCAGTGGTTTAAAGCTTCTGCCTTCAGCTCAGGTCATGATCCCAGGATCCTGGGATCGAGTCCTGCATCGGGCTCTCTGCTCATCAGGGAGCCTGCTTCCTCCTCTCTCTCTCTGCCTGCCTCTCTGACTACTTGTGATCTCTGTCTGTCAAATAAATAAATAAAATCATAAAAAAAAAACCTTTTTCTCAGAAAGTCTAAAACATTTTAATAGTGATTAAACCTTAACTGAAGGAAATTAAGTTCTAGTGCTGATACATTTCAAAAGATGGTGGAGACTTTGAGGCAGGCAGGAGAGCCACATGGTGGGATCCTTCTACAGAGCTGCCTGTTTGTAAATGTAGGAGACAGTCCTGGTTTCAATCATTTCCTTATTTGTCTCAAATAAAAACACACCTTTGCTTGAATTGAGATCTGCTCCACTGAGGGATTTTCTGTTTTGCATTAAGAGTTCAAGTCCTTGAATCTCTTCTTCACCCAGAAGGTGTGCCGTACAAGTGTTGGATGCCATGTACAAAGCTCCAAAGTTAACTAGACCCTGAGTATGTTATGTGTGTGTGTGTGCATGCGTGTGTGTGTGCGCACGCATGCACACATGCGTAAGACAGAGAACCTCTCACTGCACTAATGTTCTCTCCTTCCAGAATGTCATACCAGCGTCCATGTGTGGAACCATTAGGGCCACTTGCATAATTCAGTATTACATTATTTGAACAAATGACCCCTTAGAATTGCAGCATTTAACTCACTGATTGAGCCAGACTATGGGTTTAAATAATCTCTCTGTGTGGAGCTAAGGATTAAATTAGGCAGTATACCCATGAAGATAGCTGTTACACCTTTGGCAATATGTGGCCAGATAATAAGCTTTAAAAAATGAACCTAATGTAAGCCAAGTGCCCATTGAAATCTTATTGATTCTTCAAGGATCAGCTTAATTACCACTTCTTATAAGAAGTTATGATGGAGGTGCCTGGGTGGCTCAGTGGGTTAAAGTCTCTGCCTTCAGCTCAGGTCATGATCCCGGGGTCCTGGGATCGAGCCCCACATCAGGCTGTCTGCTCCGCGGAGAGCCTGCTTCCTCCTCTCTCTCTCTCTGCCTGCCTCTCCGCCTACTTGTGATCTCTGTCAAATAAATAAATAAAATATTTCTAAAAAAAAGAAATTATGATGGTTTGTTTTACATGTTAACTTGGCTAGGCTATAGTTCTGAGTTATTAAGTCAAATACTAATCTAGATGTTGCCTTGGAGGTAGTTTGTAGATGTGATTAACATCTATAATCAATTGACTCTAAGTAAAGATAATGTAGGTAGACCTCATCTAACCAGTGAAAGTCTTAAGAGTAAAAATTAAAGTTTATGAGAGAAGAGATTCTGGCTCAAGCCTGTACCATTAACTCCTGCCACCCTGCCCTAGGGATTTTAGACTTAACTCCATATTGCATGAGCCAATCCCTTAAAAGTCTTCAAATACATATATTTATAATTTATATTCTATGTGTTAGTGTGTGTGTGTGTGTGTGTGTGTGTATTAGATTCTGTTTCTCTGGAAACCTTGACTGAAACGGAAGTCTGTTTCATCTGTGACATCTCTAGCCCAGAACAATTTCTCCTTCCTCTAACTTAGTGCTCATCATATATTACCTTTATATATACCATATATTACCTTTATTTTCATAAACGCATGTTTTATATCCCCTAATACATTAACCGTATATATTTGTAATACATCTAGGACAGACTAAGTGGCTATAATTAAGACTCAAAAGTATAGTGGCTTTAAAAAAAAAAAAGAATTTTCTTTTCTTTCAGCATTTAGTAGGGTGAACAGTCCAGGTTGATAGGTGACCTGTTCTCCACAAGGTCAGAAAGCACCCAAGGATCCATACTATTTTTCTGTCACCTCCATGAGTGTTGTCCTTGTCTGATCATAGTTCCAAATTTATCTCTTGATATTTGAAGGAAATTTCCAAAGCCCTGTAATTCTTAAGTCCACTGGTCTACTGCCAGGTCCCCACATTCCAGCTTTCAGCACACTTGGCAAAATATTTGAAAAGTACTTATGTTGCCTCACTTCCTTAGCAACAATACTACAGTTGTAACCGTTTCCCTTTCCACCACAGAATTTGCCAATACCACTTCATTGCACCTTTCAATGCATGGAAACTCAAATGGAACCTGTTCTTGTCTCTCAACTTCCAGCACCATGGATACTCTGGCAGCTTTGCATTAAGAGTTCAAGTCCTTAAATCTCTTCTTCACCCAGAAGGTGTGCCATACAAGTGTTGGATGCCATGTACAAAGCTCCAAAGTTAACTAGACCCTGAGTATGTTATGTGTGTGTGTGTGCATGCGTGTGTGTGTGCGCATGCGTGTGTGTGTGCGCATGCATGCACACTTGTGTAAGACAGAGAACCTCTCACTGCACTAATGTTCTCTCCTTCCAGAATGTCATACCAGCGTCCATGTGTGGAACCATTAGGGCCACTTGCATAATTCAGTATTGCATTATTTGAACAAATGACCCCTTAGAATTGCAGCATTTAACGCACTGATTGAGTCAGACTACGGGTTTAAATAATCTCTCTGTGTGGAGCTAAGGATTAAATTAGGCAGTTTATACCCATGAAGATAGCTGTTACACCTTTGGCAATATTTAGCCAGATAATAAGCTTTAAAAAATGAGCCTTGCTAAGAAAACTGTTCAATGGTTACCAGTTTTCTTCACCCAGAAGGTGTGCCATACAAGTGTTGGATGCCATGTACAAACCATGAGCAGTTGCTAAGAAAACTGTTCAATGGTTACCAGGAAAGACCTCCAGGAAACCCTCAGACTGGCTAAGGATTAGCGCAAGAAGTAGAAGCATCAATTCAAAATCCTTCTCACTTTAGTCCCTTCTCTCCTATTGTTACTTACAGCTGCATTAGTTATACTGAGACACTTCTCCCTACACTCCAATTATCTTGCCAAAAGCCAAGTCAGATGAATATATAAGTCATATAAAAACAAGGAGAGTAGCTATGGCTAACTCTAGTACTAAATTCACCAGCAAGTGGTTTAGCCCTAAAGGGAGTTGATAGTGGAAACCACCTCCCTTCTTCAGAATGTTTTCTGATGGGATAAAGCTGTTCACTAAGATAAAGGTTGTCTGAGTGCAGCCCCTTGACCAGCCCCATAAACATCACTGGGGAATTTGTTAGAAATGCAAATTCTTGGGCCTCAGCACACTCCTGCTAAATTGTAAACTTGGGGAATGGGGTCAGCAGTCTGTATTTTAACAGCCCTCTGGGTTACTGACTCAAACAAAAGATTGAGAACTATTGTACTGAACAGATCTGGGAAAACTCCATTCCTTTTCCACCTTGAACAAAGGTTTTAGAGATAACACCCAAACTGGATACCCTAATAGCTCAGTTCAGACCCGTAGACGAAGCCATAGCCCTTTCTGTGTCTTGGTTCTATATATCAATGTCTCAAGGAGTCTATTTAGATCAAACCTACTAATTTCCCTTCCTTACTGCCCTTGCTTCTCATTTCTGAGCCCTGCATAGCCCCTTTGGCTCTGACTTGTTTTGGGCCTTGCTAGCCAAGCCTTCTATATGGGTGCCTTGTCTGGTTTGTCTCTTTGGTTTCTGAACCAGCCTCCTCTCTGGATCCTTTCTGTTTCCCAAGGCTCCAAGCCCTGCAACTCCTGATCAGCTCTGGTCCACTCCAGACCTCAGAAAGGGAGTCAGAATGCCAAATTAACTTTCTCTTTAAAAAAAAAAAAATCAAGTTACTAGGCTAGTTAATTAGGGAAATGATTTAGATGACTGATAAAATTTTAAAAGGGCAAATGTTAAGTATTTCTGTGGAAAACAGTTCCTCAGAAAATTAGAGAGTTATTATATGACCCAGTAATCCATGTAAAGACTTGTTTACAATCATATCAGTACTATTCACAATAGCCAAAAAGTAGGAAAAAACATAAATGTTAATCAGCTGATGAATGAATAAGTAAAATGGGGCATATGAACACAATGGAGTATTATTTAGCCATAAAAAGGAGTGAAGTACTATTACAGGCAACAACATGGATGAACCTTAAAAACATTATCTTAAGTGAAAGAATCCAGATGTATTGTGTGATTCCATTTATATGAAATATCCAGAATAGACAAATGCAGAGATAAAGAAAGATTAGTGGTTAACAACAGATGGGGAAAAGGGAAAATAGGGACTAACTGCTAATAGGCATGAGGGTTTTTGGGGAGGGTAATGGAAATATTCTAGAAATAGATAGTGGTGATTTCTGTACAACATGGTAAACATACTGAAGTGTACATTATTAAATGGTGAATTTTATGTTACAAGTGTTATGAGTTATGAATGTTAAATGTTGTACTTCAGTCTCAAACATCATTTGGATCCTATCAATTGCTGAACAGCAGTATGTGTGAAAATGACTTGGGATTTTTTTGTTGGCTATAGTCTAAATGAGACAACTTTGCCATCTGACTGCTGAGAGAGCTAATGTGATTCTTTATTGCGATTATAGAAGACGAGCATTCCAATTGAAGAAGAAAGCAGTTATTGTTTTTGCCATGTTCATTGGAGTGGACAATTTCTAGGGTCTCGGGTTCAGTTCTAGGCATTTAAGAGCACTGACAAAATTCAAGAGTAAAAAAGGTCATCCTTATTGATGTGACAAAGTGGATAAATCTCAAAAACATTATGGTAATTAAAGACATATTAAAGGCTACACATTGATTCACTTTTTATGACATCCTAGAAAAGACAAAACTACAGCAACAAAAATCATATGGTTGCAGGTTGTTAGGAGACAGGATTGACTGTCTCAGTGGCACAACATTTTAGGGAGATGTAAATACCTTGATTGTGGTGGTGGTTTCATGACTGTACATTTGGCAAACTCATTGAACTACATACTTCAACAGGTAAACTTCACTATATGTAAATTGTACTTCAATAAGAAAAGAAGAAGTGTGCTTTGGTGGCTCATTTGGTTAAGCATCTGCTTTTGGCTCAGGTCATGATCTCAGGGTCATGGTCAAGCCCAACATCAGGCTCCCTTTTCAGCAGGGAGTCTGCTTCTCTCTCTCCCTCTACTTCTGCTTCTCTCCACTGCTTGTGCTCTCTCCATCTCTCTAATAAATAAATAAATAAATACTATCTTTACAAAAACAAGAAAAGAAAAACTGACAAATTTAATTTTAGATTGACCAACTTAGTCTGCATGTGACCAGTACTTTCTTAGTTTTAGCACTGAATGTTCTGCATCTTGGAAAACCCTTCAGGCATGGATTATATATATCTCAGTATGGGATTAGTGAATCCAGGATAGTGAAGGAACTTGAAACCATACCTAATGGGAGAAATGAGGGATGAAGAGTTGGCCCAGAGAGAAGCCCTAGATCCAAAGTCTAGAACTTAAAGGGAGGCAGATTTGGGCTCAGGACTGAAAAGCATTCCTATACGATACTCTCCCATAGTGAGATGGGCTGCCTTGCCCAGCTGTGGGTCCATTCCCATGATAATATTTAAGTAGCTACCCAGGGATCACTTGTAGGGAAAATTTTGGAAAGAATCCATACATCAACAAGAAGCTAAGCTATATCAGTTGTTTTTAAATGGTAGTGTGCCCACTGTCAGGCTGGTGGTCCGAAAATAGTCAAGGAAGTTGTTAAAAGTCAGATTCTTGGGTCTTATTCCTGGGATCCTGACTGATTGGTTATAGATGGGGGGCCCAAGGACCAAAATTTCCTTTTTCTTTTTTTAATAAATTTGTTTTATTTTGAGATAATTATAGATTCACATGTGATTGTAAAAAATGATAGAGATCTTTGTATCCTGTACCCAGTTTCTCCCAATGGTAACATCTTGCAAACTGTAGTACAAGATCACAACCAGTGGGTTGACAATGATAACAGTCAAGATACAGAAATTTTCATCAACACCAGGATTCCTCATTGGTGTTCATTTATAGTCACATCCTTTTCCCTCCCACTTATACTCCCTCCTTAACCCCTAGAAACCACTAACCTCTTCTTCATGTCTATAATTTGTCATTTTAAGAATATTTTATATAAATGGAGTCATAAATAGATTATCTTTAGGTTTTTTTTTTCACTCAATATCGTTCTCTGGAGATTAACCCAGGTTGTTGCATGTGCTAATAGTTTTGTTTTGTTTTTTATTGCTGAGTAGTATTCCATATTATGTGCAATATGTTTATGCACCTGGTGAAGGACATCTAGGTTCTTTCTAAAAGTTTGGGGCTATTATGAATAAAGCTACTATAAACACTCATGTGCACACTCATGTGTTTCTGTGTGAAAATTAAGTCTTGATTTCTCTGAGATAAGTGCCTAGGAGTACATTTGCTGGGTCATATGGTAATGGCATGTTTAGTTTTTTTAAGAAGCTGCCATAGTGTTTTCCTTAAGGACTGTACCATTTTATGTTCCCACCAGCAATGTATAAGTGGTTTAGTTTCTCAGCATTCTTGCCAGCATTTGGCACAGCCACTATCTTTTAATTAAGATATTTTGTTTAAGTATGTAGTAATAACTCCTCATGGTTTTAATTTGTATTTCCCTAATGGCTAATGACATTGAACATCTTTTTATGTGCTTACTTAATACCTGTATATCCTCTTTGGTTAAATATCTGTATAGGTCTTTTGCCCATTTTCTAATTGAATTGTTGGTTTTTTGCTGTTGGGTTTTAAGAGATGCATATATTCTAGAAACTACTGCTTTGTTAGATACATGGTTTGCAAACATTATCTCCTAGTTTGCAGCTTGTCCTTTCATCCTCTTAACAAGGTCTTTCCCAGTGAGAATTTTTTTTTTCAATTGGGGTGCAATCCAATTTATCAATTTTTGCTTTTATGGATCACAATTTTGAGGATTAAGTCTAAGGACACTTTGCCTAGCTCTAGATCCTGAAGATTTTCTCCTGTTTTTTCCTAAAAGTTTTGTAGTTTTATGTTTTACATTTAAGCTTGTGATTTATTATGTTAATTTTTATATAAGGTGTGCAGTTTAGGTTTAAGCTAATTTTGTGGCCAATCTAATTGCTTTAGTGCCATTTGTTTAAAAAGGCTATCTTTCCTCCATTGACTTACTTTTGAAACTGTAAAAAATTTGGTGGGCCGGGATGCCTGAGTCAGTAGAACATGCAGCTCTTGATCTCGGGGTCCTAACTTCGAGCCCCTCTTTGGGCATAGAGTTTACATGAATGAATGAATGAATGAATGAATACTTAAGAAAATTACGTGGGCACATTTGCATGGATATATTTCTGAGGTTTTTATTCTGTTCCACTTATATATATGTTTACTCCTTAGCAGTACTACTTAGTCTTGATTACTGTTACTATGTAAACATTTATATCATCTGTAAAGAGGGAGGTTTTATTTCTTTTTCTCAATCTGTATGCATTTGATTTCCTTTTCTTGCCTTGTTGCTCTGGCTAGAACTTTCAGTATATTAACAGTGGAGAGAACAGACATCCTTGCCTTATCCCTGATGCTAGAGGAAGAGTATATTAGTTTGCTTGGGCCACCATTAACAAAATACCATAATGCCTTAAACAACAGAATTTTGTTTTCTCACATTCTGGAGGGTAGAAGTCTAAGACCAAAGTATAAGCAGGTTTGGTTTTTTTTAGGCCTCTCTTTTTGATTTGCAAATGGCTGGCCTGGCCTCTTGCTATCTCTTCATATGGCCGTTATCTGTGCATGTGTACCCCTGGTGTGTCTCTGAATGTCCTAATCTCCTCTACTTATAAGGATGCCTAATAGCCTTATTTTAATTTAATTAACTCCTTAAAAACCCTATCTCCAAATAGAGTCAAATTATGAAGTACTGGGGATTAGGACTTCAACATATGCATAATTCAGCCCATAACAGAAAATATTTTTTCACATTGAGTATATTAGCTGTAGATTTTATTTGCCTTTTATTAAATTAAGGAAGTTTCTCTTTATTTCTATTTTCCCTGAGAGTTTTTAATCATGAATGAGTGCTGAATTTTGTCAAATGCTTTTTCTATATCAATTAATATGATTATCTAGTTTTTTTTCTTTAGATTGTTAATATGATAGAGTACATTGATTGATTTTCAAATATTGAGCCACCCCTGTATCCCTGCAATAAACTCCACTTGGTCATAGTTGGTTCAAATATTGCTGAGTGTAATTTGTTAATATTTTGTGAAGTATTTTTCCATCTTATTCAGGAGAGATGTTGGTCTGTAGTTTTCTTTTTGTCTTTGTCTAGCTTTGCTATCAGAGTAATACTAGCTTCATAAAATGAATTGAGAAGTATTTACTTCTTCTAATTTCTGGAAGAGAGTATGTAGAGAATTGGTGTTAATTCTTTTAAACATTTTGTAGAGTTCTTTAGTAAAATTATCTAGGCTTGGAGATTTCTATTTTGGAAGCTTTTAAATTATGAATCCCATTTCCTTAATAGTTATGGGGGGGATTCCAGTATCAAGTCCATATTGATGAATTGTGGTAGTTTATGTTTTTCGAGGAATTGGTTCATTTCACCTAAGTTGCCAGCTTTCTGAATGTAGAGTTATTCATAGTATTCACTTGTTATTCTTTTAAAGTCTGCAGAGTCTATCATGATAACCTTGTTTTATTACTGATATTAGTAATCTGTGTTTTCTGTTTTTTCTTTGTCAGTCATGCTAAAGGTCTGTCAGTTTCACTGATAGTTTCACAGAACCAGTTCTTGATTCCTTGCTTTTCTCTATTGTTTTTCTATTTTTAATTTCATTGATTTATACTCTTGTACTATTTTCTTTCTGGTTTTTATCTTCTCTTCTTTTTCTAGGTTCTTGAGGTGGGAATTAAGACAATTGATTTGACTCTTTTTTTTCTAATGTATGCACTTAGAACTATAAATTTTTCTCTCAAGCACTGCTTCACCCAGTTATTTTTGATATGTTGTCTTTTCATTTATTCTTATTTCCAAGTGTTCGGAGATTTTCATTACTTTTTTTTTAAGATTTTATTTATTTATTTGAGAGAAAGAGAGCATAAGCAGGGGGAATAGGCAGAGGGAGAGGGAGAAGCAGACTTCCTTCTGAGCAGGGAACGCAATGCAGGGCTCGGTCTCGGGACCCTAAGATCATGACACTTAAGGCAGACACTTAACCAGCTGAACCACCCAGGTTCCCCTCATTACCTTCTTTTACATTTATTTATTTATTTTAGAGAAAGAGAGCATGGGGGTAGGGGTAGAGGGAGAAGGGAGAGAGAATCTTAAGCAGACTCCACACTGATCACAGAGCCCTACACAGGGCTTGATCCCACAACCCTGAGATCTCCACATGAAGCTGAAACCAAGAGTCTGGCATTTAGCTGACTGTGCTGCCCAGGCATCCTGATTTTCATTACCTTTTAACTATTGATTTCTAATTTGATTCTGTTGTGGTCAGAGAATATACTCTGAACGATCTCAATTTTTCTACATTTGGCTAGTTTTATTATAGTGTCCAGAATACAGTATATCTTGGAAATATTCAGGGAAACTTGAAAAGAATGTGTTTTCTGCTGATGTGGGGCGGAGTGCTCTATAAACGTCAGTTAGATACTGTTGTTTAATGTTGAGTTCTTCTGTATCCTGCTAATTTTATCCTTGCTTTGTTTTGATTAATATTTGCATGGCATTTGTTTTTCATTTTCGTTTTAAATTTTCAACCTGTTTCTCTCATTATATTTGAAGTGAGTTTCTTTTAGAGATTACATAGTTGGGTCCTGCTCTTTGTTTTTAAAATTTTCAAAATTTTTAATATTTTATTATTTATAAGTAATCTCTACACTCAATATGGAGTTTGAACTCACAATCCCAAGATCAAGAGTCACATGCTCTACTGACTGAGCCAGTCAGTCCCCCTGGGTTCTATTTTTTCATCCTCAGTGTCAACCTCTGTCTTTTAATTGGTTTATCTGACCATACTCATTTAGTTTAGTTATTAGTAAAGTGTGGTTTAACTCTTCCATTTTTTTCTGTTTTCTGTTTGTTCTGGGGTTTTTTGTTAATTTGTTTCTGTTTTCTTTTACCTGTCCTCCTATGAATTGTTTGAACATTTTTAAGAAAATTATCTTTAAAAAAAGAAAATTATCTTAATTTATAGTTTTTTGAGTGTATATCTTTGTTACAGTTTTTTAGTGCTTACTAAAAACTTTTATATATATATAAAAACTTTTTATATATATTTATATATTTACACATTTATATTTACATGTGTTATATACATTTTTATATATCATATATATAACATGCTGAAACTTTCTAATTTTTCACTTATTTCAAGCATGCTCATAATCACTCTTTGAAGCATTTTAATAATGATTGTCTAAAAATACTTATCAGATAATCCTAGCATTTCTGTCACCTTGGTGTTGGCATCTCTTGATTATCTTTCTCATTCAATTTGAGATCTTTTTGACTCATGGTATAAGTGATTTTCAATTGAAATATGGAAATTTTCATTATTATGTTATGAGATTTTAAATTTTACTCTAGATCTTGCTTACATCTTTTGTTTTAGCTAGCTTTCTATGCTATCATTCTGACAGAAGAAGAGAGCAGTGGGGTACCACCTCTTTATTGCCAACTGGGGTAGACAACTAGATCTCTCCCTCAGCCTATGTTGATATCTAGCCGGGTGTGGGGGAGACTCCTCAGTTCCACTGAACAAAAAAGAAGATAGGAGTTCCAACTCCCCACTAAGCCTCCACTGATATTTCCTTGGCTGGAGAGGTAGGAGTGTTTCATTATTGCTTCCCATGTGACCTCTACTGGCACGAAGTGGGGATTGGCTGTCTTAATAGTGACACAAGCCCTCCAGTAGCCCTCCTTGGACAACACCATAACACAAAGGTGGAAGAAGGGGTGGAAGTCCAGACTCCCCATGTAATTTCCACTGATATCATAGAGATGGCCTCAAACTGCCCATCCCTGTAGGGATGAAAGTCCTGGAAACTTACTCAGACTTTTCTGACACTACTCAATGGTGGGGTTAAGATGCCTCTTCACAGCATGGTCTGAGTGGAATTCCAGGATCCCCACTTGGCATTTACTGGTGTGGGTTAGTGGGTCCACAGTTCTTTTATATAGCATTTGGCTAGAGTAGAGCAGTTATTGCCTCGGTGGTTTTTCTCTTGCTAGGCTGCCTCTTTCCTTCTGTTTTTGTCAAAGAGGGTAGGCTTATGTAGGAGTTTTCTTTTGTCTGCAGCCATTGACATTTCCAGATTGTTGGTTTCTGGGATATTTAAGACAAAAGAAAATCCCAGGAACTCACCACCATGTTGTTTCTAGAAATCCTGGCAAGTCTGCTTTCTTCTCTCAACTTTTCAGAGCCTTCTTGTGTTTATTTAAATATAATGCCCAGGATTTTAAGTTATAATTAGGGAGGGGGATAGTGAAAATATTTCCACTTTTCTGGAAGGAGAAGCCCTGAGGGTTTTTCTTTTTTGGACACTTGTGGCTGAGTCCAAGTGTGGAACCACTGTATTAGGTAATGGTGAGGCTCATTCCAGCTCTAAGATGTGGTGTTCTTTACTCTGGTCTTGGATCTGGGACATTAGAAGAGATCTTATAGGCAATTAGATATTCTCCAACTTACCCAATTGGTTACTAAACCACATAGGATGTACTTTCCTCCCAGACCCCCATGACTTTCTATTAAAAAGGTGAGAGTTGGGGCACCTGAGTGGCTCAGTTGGTTAAGTGTCTGCCTTCCCCCCAGGTCATGATCTCAGAGTCCTGAGATCAAGCACTAGGTCAGGCTCCCTGCTCAGTGGGGCATCTGCTTCTCCCTCTCCTTCTGTCCCTCCCATTGCGTGTGCTCTCTCTTGTTCACTCTCTCTCTCTCTCTCTCTCAAATAAATAAATAAAACCATTTAAAAAAAAAAAAGGTGGGCATCTGTTGAAAATGGCAGTTATCAAGTTCCTTCAGCCATGTACCAAAGTGTTAAATTGGAAATTGCTCCTCTGTATGAAAAAATCTGAATTTCCATATACCATATGAAGAATGAACTTAAAGCTCAGAATTCCCTAACAGAAGTTTAGCAATCTTTTTTGAATCTTAGACTGAAATCTCCCTAATTTTAACATCCTATTCTTAGTTTTTTCTCAGTAGATATTTATGCCTTTAAAATAGATATTTAAAGATGAGATCTATTGTTGTTTATGCTTTAAAAGTCATCAATAGAACTGTCAGAAGTGGTGTTCACTATCAAAATTTTGGTTTTAATATCAATATGTATATATAGGAGAAGAAAATTCTTCTCTACCCTCTTAGGTTGTCTGACTGGGTCTGAACAGTAAACTGAGAACAGGAGATTAACAGGAGGAAAGGCATACAAATTTATTTGATTGCAGGTGCAGTAGAGTGGAGGGAGCTGTGGTCATGGAGAAGAGTAAGAGAGAGGAGCACATAGGGGAATACCGAGGGAGAACATTTCCTGAAAGCCACTGGCTTGGAAAATGAGAGGGGCTGAATTTCAAAGAGTTCTTGCAACCAGTGGGGCTTAAAGCCTGGAGTTTTTAAGGTCAGCAGACTTGGCTGGGATAGAGCCCTAAGGGCACTGCCCTACTCCTGGAGAGAAGGCAGGCAAACAACTCAGGGGAGAGGCAGCAGACAGCAGGGAAACAGTGATTTGAAGAACACCTGGGGCACACAGGGGGATTGTTGCTCTTCTTGGAGGGAATCCCTGAGAGCCAGTTTTCACAGAGACACCTCTCTGGGAACAAAAAAGCTGGCTGGCACCATTTCCCTCTTCTGCCCCTCAGCATACACACAGAACCACCTGCAGGAAACAGTGTAGTACCAACACTGGCTGCCTAACTTACTTACACTAAGCCCCACCCACTTTGTGCTCTGGTGGGAAGGCTCCTCTCAGTTAAGTTGTTTCATTACCAGTGAAGAAGAGCCCTCCCCCTGAAGACCAGCACAAACCCTTGCCCACACTATGTCTCCCAACCAGAAAGTTCTGCAGGGCCTCAGTTCTGGTAGAAGTTGTGTCAGGTCTTATTTCAAAAGCAAACCAGAGTGCACCTAGTTAAACTCATCACATTCGGGCCAGGGCCCAAACATTGCTCACAGAAGGCATGGAGAGCTCTGCAGATGACAGGCCTGAAGGATAGAGCAGCCAAAACATTATAGCAGAGTGCACACAGCACACACTGGAGAGACTCTCTGAAGGGCCAGGCCCCAAGCACCACACAGCCTCATTTTCATAAAGCCATTACTTTCAGATGTAGGAGACATAACTGGATTTTCTAACACAGAGAAGAAGGCAGAGACTTAGACAAAATGCCAAGACAGAGGAATTTATCCCAAATGAAAGAACAAGATAAGGCCATTGCCAAAGATCTAAGTGCTACAGATATAAATAACATTCCCAATGGAGAGTTTAAAGCAACAATCATAAGGATACTCCCTGGGCTTGAAAAAAGAATAGACAACATCAATGAGACTCTTATTACAGAGATAAAGAAGATTTTAAAAAATCAGAGATGAATGTAATAAATGAGATTGGAAACAGGCTTGATGCAATGAACAGCAGGCTGGAAAAGCAGAGGAATGAATTAGCGATCTGGAAGACAAAATAATAGAAATTAATGAAGCTGAGCAAAAGATAGAAAAGAGAATTATGCAACATAAGAACAGACATAGGGAACTCAGTGACTCCATCAAGTATAATAACAGTTATCTTTTAGGAGTTTGAAGAGAAGAAGAGAGAAAAGAAGACATAGTTTAAGTAAAGAGATAATAGCAGAAAACTAATCTGGGGAAGGAAACAGACATTCACATACAGGAGGCACAGAGAACTGGTATCAAAATCAATAAAAGTAGGCTAACACCAAGATATATTGTAACTAATTTTGCAAAATATAGTGACAAAGAAAAAAATCTTAAAAGTGGCAAGACAAAAGAAGTCTTTAACTTACAAGGGAAAATCCATGAGGCTACCTGGAGATTTCTCAATAGAAACTTGGCAAGCCAGAAGGAAGTCGCATGATATATTTAATGTGCTGAATGGGAAAAGTCTGCAGCCAAGAACACTCTATCCAGAAAGGGTATTGTTCAGAATATAAGGATAGATAAAAATTTTCCCAGACAAACAGAAATTAAGGGAGTTCATGACCCACTAAACAAGCCCTCTAAGAAATATTAAAGGGGACTCTTTGAATGGAAAGGTCAAAAGTGACAAAGATAAGAAAGGGTCAGAGAAAATCACTAGAAACAATGATGAAACAAGTAATAAAATACATATCTATCAATAATTACTTTGAATGTAAATGGACTAAACACTCCAAGACATAGGGTGTCAGAATGGTTAAAAAAACAAGACCTATCTATATGCTGCCTATAAGAAACTCATTTTAGACCTAAAGACATCTGTAGTTTGAAAGTGAAGAGATGTAGAAACATTTATCATGCAAGTGGATATGAAAAGAAAGCCAGAATAGCAATACTTATACTGGACATACTAGACTTTTTTTTTTTTTTTTTTTAATTTGACAGACAGAGATCACAAGTAGGCAGAGAGGCAGACAGAGAGAGGAGGGGAAGCAGGTTCCCTGCCGAGCAGAGAGCCTGATGCGGGGCTCAATCCCAGGACCCTGAGATCATGACCTGAGCCGAAGGCAGAGGCTTTAACCCACTGAGCCACCCAGGCGCCCTGGACATTCTAGACTTTAAATCACAGCCTGTAACAAGAGATGAAGAAGTGGATTATATAATCATAAGGGGGACAATCCAACAAGAAGATGTAACAATTATAAATATTTATGTACCCAAAGTGAGAGTACCAAAATGGGAGCACCCAAATATATAAAACAATAACAACATAAAGGAACTAATTGATAATAACACAATAATTATAGGGGACTTAAACACCTCCTACTTATATCAAGGAACAGATCATCTAAACAAAAAATAAATAAGGAAACAATGGCTTTGAATGACGTACTAGACCAGATGGACTTAATAGATATATTCAGAACATTCTATCCTAAAATAGCAGCATATACATTCTTTTCAAGCGAACATGGAACATTCTCCAGAATAGATTACATATTAGGTCACAAAACAGGCCTCAACAAATAAAAAAAGATTGAAATCACACAATGTACCTTTTCTGTCCACAATGCTGTGAATTTAAATGTCAACCACAAGAAAAAATTTGGAAAGACCACAAATACCTGGAGGTTAAACAACATGCTACTAAACACTGAATGGGAGAACCAGGAAATCAGAGAAGAAATTTAAACATACATGGAAACAAAAGAAAATGAAAACATAGTGGTCCAAAGCCTTTTGGATGCAGAAAAGTAGTCCTGAGAGGGAAGTAGATAGCAATATAGGTCTGCCTCAAGAAGTAAGGAAAATGTCAAACAATCTAATCTTACATCTAAAGGAGCTAGAAAAAGAACAATAAACAAAGTCCAAAGGCAACAAAAAGAAGGAAATAATAAAAATTAGAGCAGAAGTAAATGGTATAGAAACTAAAAAGCAGTAGAACAGGTCAATGAAACCAGGAGGTAGTTCTTTGCAAAAGTCAATAAAATTGATAACTCCCAATCCACTTATCAAAAGGAAAAGTGACCCAAATAAATAAAACCACAAGTAAGAGAGGAGAAATAACAACCAGGATCACAGGAATACAAACAACTATAAGAAAATATTATGAAAAACTATATGCCAATAAATTGGACAACTGGAAGAAATTGATAAATTCCTAGAAACATATAAACTACCAACACTGAAGCAGGAAGAAACAGAAAACTTGAACAGACCCATAACCGGCAAAGAAATTGAATCAATAATCAAAATACTCCCAATAAACAAAGTCCAGGGCCAGGTGGCTTCATAGGCGAATTCTATCAAACATTTAAAGAAGAGTTAATACCTATTCTCAAACTATTAAAAAAAAAAAAAGAAAACGAAGTACACTTCCAAATTCATTCTATGGAGCCAGCATTACATTGATTCCAAAACCAGATAAAGGGTCCACTGAAAAAGAGAATTACAGGCCAATATCTTTGATGAAGATGGATGAAAAAATTCTCAATAAAATACTAGCAAACTGAATGCAACTATACATTAAAAAAAATCTTCACAATCAAGTGGAATTTATTCCCAGGATGCAAGGGTGGTTCAATATTTGCAAATCAAACAATGTGATATACCACATTAATAAAAGAAAGGATAAGAACCATATAATCATTTCAATAGATGCAGAAAAAGCATTTGACAAAGTAAAACATTCATTCATGGTAAAAACCCTCAACAAAGTAGGTTTGGAGAGAACATACCTCAACATAATAAAAGCCATCTGTGAAACATCTGCAGCTAATATCATCCTTAATGGGGGAAAATGAGAGCTTTTCCTCTAGGGTCAGGAACAAGACAGAGATATCCACTTTCAATACTGTTATTCATCATAGTACTGGAAGTCCTAGTCACAGCAATCAAACGATAAAAAGAAATATAAGGCACCCAAATTGGCAAGGAAAAAATCAAGCTTCAATATTTGCAAATGACATGATACTCTATACAGAAAACATGAAAGACTCCACCCAAAACGGCTAGAACTGATAAACAAATTCAGTAAAGTCACAGGATACAAAATCAACTTACAGAAATCTGTTGCATTTCCATACACTAATAATGAAGCATTAGAAAAAGAAACTAAGGAATAAATCCCATGTACCATGCACTAAAAACTGTAAGATAACTAGGAATAAGCCTAACCAAAGAGGTGAAAGACCTGTACTCTGAAAACTATAAAACACGGATGAAAGAAACTGAAGATGATATGAAGAAATGGAAAGACATTCCATGCTCATGGATTAGAAGAAAAAATATTGTTAAAATGTCTGTACTACCCAAAGAAATCTGTACATTTAATATATTCCCTATCAAAATACCACCAGCATTTTTCACAGAGCTGGGGCAAACAATCCTGAAATTTGTATGGAGCCACGAATGACCCCTAATAGCCAAAGCAAACTTGAAAAAGAAAAGTAAAGCTGGGGGGATCAGAATTCCAGATATTAAGTTATACTACAAAGCTGTGGTGATCAAAACAGTATGGTAGTGACAGAGAAATAGACACATAGATCAATAGAACAGAATAGAAAGCTGATAAATGAACCTACAACTATATGGTCAATCTTTAATGAAGCAGAAAATAATAGGTAATGGGAAAAAGAGTCTCTTCAAAAATGGTGTTGGGAAAACTGGACAGCTACATGAAAAAGGATAAAACTGGGCCACTTCCTTATGTCATACACAAAAATAAATTAAAAATGGATTAAGGACACAAATATGAAAACTGAAATAATAAAAATTCTTTTTTTTTTAAGATTTTATTTATCTGGCAGATCACAAGTAGGCAGAGAGGCAGGCAGAGAGAGAGGGAGGAAGCAGGCTCCCTGCTGAGCAGAGAGCCCTATGTGGGGCTCGATCTCAGGACCCTGAGATCATAACCTGAGCCGAAGGCAGTGGATTAACCCACTGAGCCACTCAGGTGCCCCATGAAATAATAAAAATTCTAGAAGAGAACGAAGACATTAACTTCTTTGAGACATTGGTTATAGTGACTTTTTAGATATGTCTCCTGAGGCAAGGGAAACAAACACAAAAACAAAAATAAGCTATTGGGACATCATCAAAATAAAAAGCTTCTACACAACAAAGGGAACAACCAACAAAACTAAAAGGCAACCTATGGACTGGAAGAAAATATTTGCAAATGACATATCAGATAAAGGGAGTATCCCAGATACTAAAGAACTGATACAACACCCAAAAAACAAATACTCTAATTAAAAAGTGGGCAGAAATCATGAATAGACATTTCTATTGCATTATGTGTATGTGTGTGTGTGTGTGTGTGTGTGTGTGTGTGTGTATACACAGGCACACACACACACAGAAATATTATTCAGCCATAAAAAAGAAGGAAATCTTGCTATTTGCAATACCATGGATGGATCTAGAAAGTAACTAGACTGGAATTAAATTTTTTTTTGAAGTGTATTTTAAAACACTGCTTCCCAAAAGAAGAACAGCAAAAAGACAACGACAACAGAAAAATACAAAAAGCATTTAACTGACGATTTTTTTTTAAAGATTTTATTTATTTATTTGACAGAGATTACAAGTAGGCAAGAGAGGCAGGCAGGGAGAGAGGAGGAAGCAGGCTCTCCACGGAGCAGAGAGCCCGATGTGGGGCTCAATCCCAGAACCCTGGGATCATGACCTGAGCTGAAAGCAGAGGCTTTAACCCACTGAGCCACCCCGGCGCCCCTAACTGACGACTTTTTGAAACTTTTATTTAAATTTCAGTTAGTTAGCACAATGTACTATTACTTTCAGGTGTACAATATAGTGATTCAACACTTCTATACAATACCTGGTGCTCATCATAAACACACTCCTTAATCCCCATCACCTATTTCACTCATGTCTCACCCACCTCCCCTCTGGTAACCAGTTTGTTCTCTATAGTTAAAAGTCTGTTTCTTGGTTTGCCCCTTTTTGTTTGTTTGTTTGTTTGTTTCATTTCTTAAGTTCCACATATGAGTGAAATCATTTAACTCATTCTTTTTCTTGTTCCCTTGTGGTTGGTCGATTGACATGGCTGGGAAAAGAGTCAGTGGTCAAGAAATGAAAGAGGATCGAGAATAAGAAAATCCTCCTGGGAAACCTGCTTGTGGTTTCCTTTAATTTTATATCTTAATGTGGATCAGTGCCAAAAAAGATCATCCACACAACATACAATTTACAGCCAATTTAAAACCAAATGGTTATCCCTGTTCTATCCAGAGTAACACATTTTAGGGGCTGTGATCCTTATGCTTCCAAAAGTGAACCAAGGGCATGCAGAATTGTGTCAACCAGAGCCCAAGGGTATTGAAAGGGAAATTGCTCCAGCATGCCTGGTGATCAGCATCTAAAGGATGAAGATGGGAGATAATCACTTATCATTTGACAATTGCAGTAAACAGAGTCAGAAAAAAAAAATAGGTCTGACACCTGGGCAATTAAATTCTTCATAAGTTAGTGATTACACTCAACTATGCTGGATGTGTTGCAGGAAGACAATGAAGTTCATTTCTACCTAAGTTGCTGATTGGACCTCCCCCCTTAAGCTATTAAGTTCAAAGATGTGGCTCCCCCCAGAAAATAAAGCATGCTCCCTGCCTTCCCAGTCCTCTACTCCATGCTGGCTGAGTTTTCATTCTAAGTACTTGCTTGAGCATTTTGGAGAATCTTCTCAACAGGACGTTGGTATCTGAGCAGAAAAGAAAATTGTTTCTATTTCCAACTCAAAGGTGGTTGTATTTACATAAGCTCCTCTTTCATTTAAATCTGTCTTAATCCTCAAGGATTTAGTAGTTTAAATGCAAAATGCATTTTTTTTAATAAATGAAAAAACCATAAGAGAAAACAAACAGTACAGAGAAAGAATTTTAACAAATCACCTTTCTCTTTTATTTTCATTTTCTTGCCTAAAAGCCATGGGGTTTCAAGATATTCAAGTAAAAGGTTGAAATAAAATGAAAAATGTATATGTATATACATATGAAATGAAAGAATGAGGTCATTATTTCATCTGAAAGCACAATGTAGTCATTTTAATCTTACTTCCAACCCATCTTTAAGGTATTTCTGTGAAATTTCATTTTGAGTTGGATAGCTGAATTAAAAGGCAGCTCATCTACATCATCACTCCAACAGTTACATTAAAACATGGTTAATTATTAGCTCTTCTGATTGCAAAAGCATGGCCAATGTAGCCTCCCCCCCCCCTTCCCCAGAGTAATGTGCAAGAATTTATTCTGTGTCATGAATGGCTTAGTTGAGAGTTCTTAAAAATTTCTTCCCTGATGAGGTGCTAATGGTGAGAGCTCAGTTCTGCACTAAAGGACCTGCCAGCAGGGTAGAGACATGACAAAAGTTCCTGTTTTGCGTTCATTTCTGAACTTATTCTTCCCTTTAATTGAGTCTACTTTCACTCTTGGCTATGTTGTAGGAAGGCATTTTGTTTTTTACAAACAAAAGTACTTAGCCTCTAAAGATCTTTTTTCTTTTTTTTTTTTTTTTAATAAGTGCAAAGGTTTCTTTCAGCTTTAAAATTCTTCTATGGATTGTAAATTTATTTAGGTCTTTTCATATTATCACTACAATCCTTATTAGCATATACTTTTTCTTTCATAATAATTTTTTCTTTTATGCATGAGATGCTGTGTCGAAGTAATTCTACAATATTTGCATTTTAATACTAAAGGAAGGTAGTAGAGTAATATGACCTCTTTCCAGTCAGTATAAACAGAACTGTCCACTAATCAACATTATTGGCAGTTCTAATACTAAAGCCACTAGAAGCTTAAAATTATGTTTTTTATTTCATATTTCTTACTACAAACTAAACAAAGGATATATAAAGGACTCAAATTTGTGTGGTAGACTTTCTTTTTCATGTTGAAAAAATCAAGCCTGTATAATTTTCCAGATTAGTCTGGTACCTTAGCAATGGAGTGAGTGATATCCTTCTATCACTAAGCATGGTGTATGTAATGAAGAGAAGTAACATTTATTTTTTACCTACTGAGTGCCAACAACCTATATAAACATTATCTAATTTAATCCTGTTTTGTGAACATTATTGACTTTATGAAAATTCAGGATGGCTACTACTGTCAGTAAAACCCACAAAAAAGTACCAGTCACCAGTTAGGTGACACTAATAGGTAGATACCTCAAAGCCTATATCCTCCTGGTAAGTCAATAGCCCATGTAGTAACCAATCAATATGCAGAAACCAAAACATGGATAGGTTTCCAGTTTTGTTAAGGTTGTTTACAAGCCATAAAGATCATGGGTTCTTATTCCAGTTTCTTCCTTCCAACCTACTTCTATTGCTTTTTGTTTTTCATAGCAATTCTTCAATTTACATACCAAAAGGTATCTTCTAATAGACTTTGTCCCTGGTCAACATTTCTTGAGAAATATTGTGGCTGGTTTAATCAAGGTCTCATTAAAAGAAAAAAAAGGAGTTTAAGAGAAAGCCAGTTAAAATGTACTATTAAATATAATACTATAGACCCAGGGCTGTTGCTTTTAAAATAAATCAGATTCAACAGTATTAAAAAAAATCCATATGCTTTCAATAATTTATCCCATATATATTCTTATGTGTGTGTGAAATAGCCTACTTACATAATTAGTGCAGCTTCTTTACAGTAGTAAAAGACTGGAAAGAACCTAAAAGTTTATCAACAGGTAACTGACTATATAAAGTTAACATCCATTTAATGGAATACTACACAGCTCTTCAAAGGAATGAAGCAGCTCTATAGTTATAATATAGTTCTAAAATATATTATTGAGGGACAAAAAAAAGTGAAGAGTGTACTTAGTATAATTTATGTACAGAAAGGGGAAGATAAACACACACCCACATATATACTTGAGTTATGTATTAAATGTTTCTGTATTACAGACAAGAAGACAAAAATGGGCTTTAGGTGGGTAGGAGTAGGTGAGTAAAATAAAATAAGTTCTTTTCACTATATAGCCCTCACTCTAGAAAAAAAAACAACACGCCTTTGAAGTAAATCTATGGGTTTGTATTTTTTTCTTCCTGGAAGTTTAGGCCACCCCACCCCACCTTTTTAAGTAGGCTCCTTGCCCAGCATGGAGCACAATGCGGGGCTTAAACTCATGACCAGATCAAGACCAGACCAAGAGTCAGATGCTCATCTGAGCCACCCAGGAGGCCCCCCCATAAAGAAACCCCCTTTCCCAAGCATTTATCCATGGGAGCTGCCCCCCCAAAACTCTTTTTTCAAGCACTTATCTATGAGAGAAGGGGCTTTTGGTATTCATTTAATGCCATTTCACTGATTTTGACAGTATCTATTACTTTTATGAAAACTATGACTTAACTGGTAGAGTTTTTGCATCCCTTTATGCTTTCTTACAATTAAAAAATTTTTTTTCTTTAAATTTTTCTAAAAAAGCTGTTGCTATGGGGTGCCTGGGTGGCTCAGTGGGTTAAAGCCTCTGCTTTCAGCTCAGGTCATGATCTTGGGATCAAGCCCCGCATCAGGCTCTCTGCTCAGCAGGGAGTCGGCTTCTCCTCTCTCTGCCTACTTGTGATCTCTGTCAAATGAATAAATAAAATCTTAAAAAAAAAAAAAAAGCTGTTGCTATTTCTGTTGTTTAGTAAACATTACCAGGGTCATGATCTGCAGAGGCCAGTTCTCTCCTAAGGTTTATTCAGATTGTACCTTTTCTGGAAAAATTTTTGAATCCAGCTTTATTGCGTTAACATGTAATGTCTTTTGCCCTATAGTTCACCCATGTGTCATCTCCTCAAGTTCTCATAAAGTTCTAGTAAAATCCTTACAAAAGGCCTGGGCTTTTCACAAATTATCATGCTTCTTAAGGGCACAATTTCCTGTGCCTGGGAAGTCCACTGAGAGGACTCAATAAAATACTTCGCTCTCTTGGTTAAGGTGACAGAGTGAATAGCATAAAGAAATGGCATATGGAAGTGATCAGCTTCCCAATGTGAATATTCAAACAAAAAGTCATGCTTCAGAAGCAGTTGGTGAGAAACTTTCTACGAGTAATCTACCAGATCTCTCCAAAGCCTTGTTACTATTTGATTATGTGACCCCTGATTTTAGGGAAGTTGTTGATGTTAATTTATAGAATCAAATAGGCTAGTTCACACAAATGGATGACAAAATCGATGTGGACACATTATTGAGTTAACTTTATTTATACTGTTAGGTTTGATCACAGACCGATTGAGTGGAATAAAGGCACCAAGGCAAGCGGGCATTCGAGGACCGGCTTTATTGCAAGCACCCTCGGGCGAGGTTCCGTGACTCTGGGGGAAAGAGAGTCAGGAAGTCGCACGTGGGGCAAAGAGGTAGGGGCTTATATGGGGTTCCGCTGGTGAAGTCCGGAGAGGAGGTACTGAGGCCTTGTCGAGTTTTTCCTAATAAGGGCCGAATTCAGCTGCGGGGTTCCTCATTGGTTCATTGGTGGGAGGAGAGAGGTTTTGGTCTCCCCTTTGAGTTTGCTTCCCAGGTCTGATGCGGCCATTGTCGCAGGAGGGTGATGGCGGGAACCGCGGCCATCTTAGGTGTCTGTCATTTTGAATGGTTCTCCCCTCTCTCGCCTGACCCCAACAATACGTCTTCCAGTTCTATCATGTGTTCTAGTTCTTGTAACTTGTGCATTTTTTCTTCATATGACATTTAAAAAATGTACATTAAATTACTTGCCTTCATGCTTCCCATTAATTGTTCTTTAAAGACAAGTTTGACTTGTTTTCTGGCTTATTTATCAAGTGGAGTGAAGGTAATGATAAAAGAAGGAAACCAGGAGGAGCAAGACTATTTTTACCTTCTTCCTCCTCAGCCTGCTGGGCTCCTTCTAGCCTTTCTTGCCAGATTTTTAACTCAAGGAGCAGCTGGTAAAGAAATGTTTGGAGTCCCAACCCAGTATCATAAGCAAGTATAGAAGGTTGTGTTTGGAACGGAGAGAGAATAATTTAATAAATGGAACACATTCATGCTTCCTTTATATAAAACTTAAATGGATTCATATGAAATTTTGTTTTTATGCATCTGAATAACAACAGTTCTAAAACCACTTTTTACTCACTGGTTTCTCTTTTTTCTACATCTGAAATATGAAATGGTATAGGTAGTTTTTGTTTTTGTTAAGATTTTGACAGAGAGACACAGCAAGAGAGGGAACACAAGCAGGAGTGGGAGAGGGAGGGAAAAACAGGCTTCCCACCCAGAAGAGAGCCTGATGAGGGGTTCCATCCCAGGACCCTGGGATCGTGACCTGAGCCAAAGGCACACGCTTATCAACTGAGCCACCCAGGTGCCCCGATATGGGTAGTTTTATGTTATAAATCCAACTAAGTATTTGAGTACCCATGAAGAGCACTAGTAGGCCTTGAGAGATTTAGGATATTGTCTATTATGTACAATGAATTAAGTATAAGAATGAAAAGATAGCGGTCTCTGTCCTGATGAATTTTGGAAAAAAAAAAAGACTAATTTTTTTGAACAATACTGTTTCTAGTTATAAGCGTAGATTGAGAACATTCCCACTAGCATACATTTCTGTGGCATTTACCAGTTATGAAATGTAAATTATTCCTTATCTGCTACATGGTAATACATCAAGGGAAGATTATCTTTTCCTTCCATCATGAAAAATGATGGTTGTAATTTCATCAACTGGCTTTAAACTGGTAACAGTATTTCCGCAACTTACCTAACAGATAATGTTAAAATCACATTAGCCACAAAACATGAACTAACCTTCAAGATTTAAAAACCGTTGAGTATTTAATAGCCTAATGTAGGTAATGTTTAAAAATATATTCGAGTAGATTGATTCATTATCAAGGCGATTTTCCTATCCTATTTAAATAGAAGAGAGGAGTGCCTGGGTGGTTCAGTCAGTTAAGATCCTGACTCTTAATTTTGGCTCAGGTCATGACCTCAGGGTTGTGAGATCGAGCCCCGTGAGGGGCTCTGCACCAGGCGTGGAGACTGCTTCCTGAGTTTCTCTCCCTCTCCTTCTGCCCTTCAACCTACTCCCTCTTAAAAAAAAAAAAAAAAAGAGAATTATCCTTTACTTTTTAACATTTTCTGTCTTTACTATCTTCCTCTAGTTTAAAAAAAAAAAAAAAAAAAATTAACCCCAAGCTGGGAAACATGCAAGTTTGTTTTTTGAAGAGCAATGAAATGTTAGTTGGAAATAAGAGTCTGAGTCATCTTCATTTGAATATATATTTTATTTAGGATGCGGCACTAACAGCATAATGATAAACTGTCACAAATTTATACCAAGAAGCACACAATCTTTCAAATGTGGTGTTTTTCACAAGTAATTTAAGTTTAGCATTATTGTTATTTGGTACTAGAATCAAAGACGACATTTAGATTCTTCAGCTTTAGAGCCTTTAGTAACATCAAAATGATTGTCTAGTCAGGCAGAAGAAAGAAATTCAAAAGCAGTTTCTTTTTCTTCTGCCAGTTCCTTTGCAGTTAAGTCCATCTTCTCACGTGAGAAATCATTAATAGTGAGACCTTCAACAATCTTCCAGGTCTTATTCTGTTTGAAAATAATTGCAAATAAAAGATTTACAATTAAACTAGAACTGATCTTCCAGCAAGCAACAACTCAGACTGAACTTAAAGCTACAGGAGTATCTGTTTTTAATGACTGATTCTAAATAAATCAAAATCTAGATCTTAATAGATAATTCAGATAAAAGTAAACTCACTGAATCTAGAAAAAAATCTTTTTAAAAGAGGATTTTATCAGCCAACATTAAAAAAAACCCTAATGCCTTTAGTATGGCTATAATAAAAGTAAGATACTATTGGTAGATATCCAGTATTAGAGTCATAATAACAAAGTGTCTAATAGCAAGAGTTGAATCTTGCTTTCCAGATTAATTTCAATCTTTTAGTAACCTGAAAGTTGTGCTTTGCAGAATTTTAAAGTTGAGAAAAATGTCTAATTTAGTAAAGGAACAATTTCCTAAGTTATACCAGTATTAATAAAAACATGCAACTACTTTCTCAGAATGGGACAGAGGGAAATAACCCCAAAATACTTTACCTTGATTGTAACAGGGAATGAGTACAGCAAATCATCAGGAACACCATAGGAATTGCCATCAGAGATAATGCCCATGGACACAAATTCTCCCTGAAAATAACAATCAATGTTTTACATTCTTGGGGGTGCTTAGGGATTAATTTATGCAACCAAATGACACATGAATTAACAAAACTAAACCTCACGATGCTTTCTTACTATGTGCGTAACTTCAATACTGTATAGGGAAGCATCACCAGGCACATCCCTAACAGGGTAACTTTTATGGGTATTATCTCATTCCACTCTCCCAATCTCTGTGAAGTAGGCCAGAGAAACATAATATTCATTTTATAAATGAGGAAGCTCTGGCCCAATATAAGTTTTAAGAAAAAAAAAAAAAAAAAATCATGTCCTCCAGGTGTGCTAGGTGTTTTCTAGTTCTCTCATCTAATCCTTAACAACCCTAAAATGCCACATAAAAGATAACCAAAGGTTAATTAACTTTCCCAAGATTATTCAGCTCATAGGCAGCTGATCTGGGATATAAATCTAACCTGCCCAACTGCAAGGTTATGTTCTTTCATATCACAGCATCAGAAGACAAAAATCAAAGAGTGGCCTGTGCAAATCATGGAGTCCTCACCTCTGGGGTACCAAACCATATGTCTCTGACGTGGTCACAGATGGCTTTTGCAGCAGACATTGCACTGGAGAGCTTTCGAGCTTTGATGACAGCAGCACCACGCTGCTGCACAGTCTGGTTGGGAACAGGCAGAGACAGCATTACTTGATCATGAAAGCACAATTTTCATCACTTCCAAACTAACTCTGGAGTGAGAGACCGCAGCCACAGTTTAATGTAGTCCCCTCCCCAAATCATACAATTACCCAGCATGGGCCTTACCAACCTATTTCAGTTATAAGCGTGTCTTTTTGAAAAAAGAAAACTACAAATCCACATAGAAAGTTTACTATACTCCACACAGAGAAATGGATCTCTTTATAAAGATTAACTGGAGGACTAGAAGGAACTCTAATTTTTCCCCACTTTAGCAATCAATCTTGACTGCCACACAGCAGATCAAATCAGACAGGATCATGACTGGCTCTGTATGTAGTCATCAAGAAAAACTAAAAGGCCTGCTCTGCTTGAGAACCATGCCACCAAATGGAGAGACACTTGGAGAGACAGTTGGGGTCAGCAATGTGGTGTCTCTCTCCAGAGTTCTCTATGCTTGGCTGTTAAGAGATTTTTCTTACGGTGATGAATTCTCCCTTGAGCCAGCTGTCATCTTTCAGAGCGTCATAAACACCAACTTCCTTTCCTTGCAGTTTCACCTTGGCGTGGCTGACATCTGGGTACTGAGTTGAGGAATGGTTTCCCCAGATAATGACATTCTTTACATCATCAGAAGTCACACCAAGTTTAAGAGCAATCTAGTTAAAAAGAAAACAAATGTATTACCAAGACAAATGCTTTTTATTTCAAACTGTGCCTGTCTGACAAACATCTTTAAGGCCTCTGAAACTTCAAGAGAACCCACTAGTTTTATCTATCTGTATTAAAAAAAAAAAAAAAAAAAAAGAAAGAAAGAAATATTGTTTGGTAATTTCATAAAGCTTAACAGTATAAGCAAAATGTGAACCTGAAACATTACAGGCTAGAATATTTAAGAGTAGAGAGCATCCTACAGTTTATGATTAACTTATCAGTACGGGGGTTTATTAAACACAAAACGCCAACATAAAACACCAAGCAAAAGGTTAAGAATATATAGATGTGACCCTTGTTTTGTTGTATTTACTTGGAGATGTCTCCTCAGCACTTCTGAGCAATCAGGTTAGAGTATGGGAATTTCTCCATATTTAGGTGAAATTTTTTTATATACCACATATATAAAATTAGCTAATTTTCAAGTAATCTTAAATACGAAATTTTGGAGTTGGAAGGGGCTCAGATGACTAAAAGTATGGTTGTCTTCAATTTACAGATTAGGAAACCAAAGGAAAGAGCTTAAATAAAATACTAAAATGATACCAAATATGACATTTTCTAGCTATAGGTTTAAAAAGCATTTAAGAAGACACTTGGCTGGCTCAGTTGGGGGAGCATGTGACACTTGATCTCGGAGTCCTGAGTTTGAGCCCCATGTTGGGTGTAGAGATTACTTAAAAATAAATTTAAAAAATGTAAAACGCAAACAAATAAAAATCACTTTAAGATCCTGCATGCCGGGGCACCTGGATGGCTCAGTGGGTTAAGCCTCTGCCTTCGGCTGGGGTCACGATCTCAGGGTCCTGGGATCGAGTCCCGCATCAGGCTCTCTGCTACGTGGGGAGCCTGCTTCCTTCTCACTCTCTCTACCTGCCTCTCTGCCTACTTGTGATCTCTATCAAATAAATAAAATCTTAAAAAAAAAAAAAAAAAAGATCCTGCATGCCTTGTAGCCACATGATTAACAATTATACCATGTAGTACACTAGCCACAGATAAGGTTCGAAAATTATGTTTTGAAAGATATAAATAGGGTGCCTGGGTGGCTCAGTGGATTGAGTCTCTGCCTTCAGCTCAGGTCGTGGTCTCGGGGTCCTGGGATCGAGCCCCGCATCGGGCTTCCTGCTCGGCGGGGAGCCTGCTTTCCCCCTCTCTCTGCCTACTTGTGATCTCTCTGTCAAATAAATAAATAAAATATTAAAAATAAAGATATAAATAAACAAAATCAGTTCACTTATTTTGTTATTCACCTAAAAAGGGAATGTGCAAAAAGAAATTATGGTTGGTTGTATGCATAATTTGTTCTTAGATAGCAGAACTGTGATGAACCAGAAGGGAATGTTTTGGAAAAAATTTTTTATGATTTTATGAGCTGATGTGTTAGGGTATCATTCATTGTAGGTGATTTTTCCTTCTTTTATATTACGGTAAAAATGGGAGAAAACAATAGCTGCACCGAGTTCACTGTTTTTGCATGATAAAAGTCAGTCTCAAAAGGTCTCTTACTCACTACATGATTCAATTTTTGTGACATTCTCAAAATGACCAAATTAATTGAGATGAAGAACAGATAAATGGTTGTCAGAGCTTAGGAATAGAGAGGGAGTGCTTAACTATAATGAGGCAGCATGAGGAGGTTCTCTTATGGGTGATCAAACAGTTCTGTATCTTCACTGTGGTGATTATAGTAATCTATGTATATGATTAAAGACAAAGAAATGAATGTAAAAACTGCAGAAATCTGAGTGAATCTATTAACAGTGTTGTGTGTAGTTTAGTCAATTTCCTAGTTTTAAAAAAGCTCTATAGACATGGAACATGTTACAGATGGGGGAAGTGAGTTGATGGGGATGTGGGATTCTCTGTACTATTTAACTTCTTCTGAGTCTATAATTACACCAAAATAAAAAGTAAAAACAAAACAGCAACCAACCAAACAAAAGGGATACTGATGAAAAAGTCCAATACCTGAAATGTGTGCAATGACTTGTCATCTTTATACCAATATATTCAGTCAAGTAAGAATCCAATTGTGTTTACTTTCATTATGACCCTAACGTTGAGACTTCTTAAATCCTAGAATAGTTAAAATGATTTTAATTCTCTTAAAATTCTGTTTTTGATATTTAAAATCACTTCTCAGCTAAACCCTGCTTCATCTAGAGTTATGTAATTATTAGGGCTATTTACCATTTAGTCTTCACAAATTAGCTGGATAGTTGGTTTCTAGAGAATCCAGCAACCCATCTGCTTTGTGGTGCAGGCACAGTGGTGTGCTGTGCAGTAAGTACCATTTTCTGTGTGTGCCATGACCTTCAAGGACTTGGGAAGAACTGCCCTTACTTCTATTTAGCTAGTATCACACAGAAAAAGGAAAATTTACCTGAGGCAAGTAACCCAAGATGTCTATTACCAAGAACTTAGAACCTGTAATTTTGCTGAATGTCAGCCCCAACTGCTCCAAAGTATGAAGCTACAGGAAACTCCTTACTTTCTTTGTTCTGCTGCCTACTTCCTTTTTATTTTTTTTTGGGCTAACTCACTTCCGAGTGGATAGCAAAGTCAATACTTTGCAGATGCAGTCTCTGAATTTCATTCATGTTAGAGCTAGTCTAAATTAACATGTATCCAGGATTCCACTTCCTTGCTCCCCTAGACCTTTAATTCTCCAGCCCAGTAATTCCTCCTGTTCCTCTGCGCCCCCATACCAGCTAATTAGTTTTATTGCCAAAATACCCTGTGGGCATTCATCTGCAGCTCTGGTTTGCAAATACATAGGGGAATTCTGCAGGTGATGAACAGTCACTAGGGAGCTAGGTCTTCTGATTTCCAAAATGAATTATGTAAGACTAGCAACATTCATGTAAGAAATTAGTCTTTGAGCTTGTTATTTTTCTCACTGGATGAACAACTCCTACAGGAAGAAGAAACTGCTTTCTCAAAAACTTGCCAAAAGTTCTCACTATGCCAGACTGACATATTGGAACATATGCCAAAAGTTAAAGTCTAACAAGACCACTACTTCTCTCCTTCCTCATTTAGACTTTTGCCCCTACAGGGAGAACTGTTTTGGGCACTGGGACAAAGTGTCACTTTGTAGTACCTCTGGAAGCAGAATTTTCCAGTGCCTGCCTCCACCAATGCCTCAGTTGAAACAGCAAAAACCAAGTTTTTCAGTGGAGTCATTTTACCTCTTTTCCCCTGTTGCAAGTAAGTTACCACCTGGCCATCTAGAACCTACAAATGTACCACCTAAAACCATCTTTTCCTTCATGACCGTTTTGTAGTACACAATCTCCTGCCTCCACTTATTCAAATGAACTCCCATCTTTCTACCCCCTTGACTTTAGCTAAAAAGTAAGGAAAAAGACCCAGTTCACAGCCTAAAGCCCCACAGGAAATATTTGTAACCTAACAGATTATCTAATGACCTTCTAAATTAATGGAATTTTCAAGGAGATATATGAGGTATGGCTCTTCTCAACTCTTAGTTATAGGCCTCTTAATAATTAACACTGCTAATAAAAATCATTACTACTAAATACAGCCAATCTATTGAGTTTTATTTTGTGACAGGTACCATAAAAGAACTTAACATAGATCTTATCTCATTTAATCCACATAACCTCCCTTTGAGGTAGAATTATTATCCCATTTTATACCTTGAATATACTTCCTCAAGGTCACAGAGCCAGTAAGTGGACTTAGGTCACATAATCTCTCTCTCTTTTTTTTTTTTTAACAATTATGCATGTATTATAAAACACATTCATGTGTATATAATATATACATATATATACATATACATAAAAATAAAAACATACATATACCTAGGTCACATAATCTCTTTACGTAAGAACACACCTAAGGGTTTGGGAGTCAGGCAAATCTAGCTGGCTTCATCATTTACTAGCTATATGACTATGATCCCAGACCATTCTGGGCTTCAGGCTTCTGGGTATAAAACAGAGATAATGACATATCTCATATAGGTGTATTAGAAGAATGAAATGATAAGTTACACACAGAGCATTCAGCTTAGGGTAGAGGCTTAACAAATGTCAATTCTTTTCTCTGTTACTGGGTAACTCCAAAGCTGGAAGATGATCAATTCTCAGGTTAAAGCAGTGGTTTTTCAACTTAGACCTCACACCATCTTTTGATAAAATGTTTTCTTCAAACTAAACAAAACTGTCTTCTTTAGAAGAAAAAGGACTGAATTCATAGACCTATCTAACAGTGATGACCTGTGGATGAGGAGGTATGGCCAGAAAGTTGCTAAGGAAAAAGGAAAGAGGTTATGTCCAAGAAACTAGAACTCTGTTATGGCTTCGAAGGGCACTGGGATCATCTAGACCCGAGAAAGCCTAGCACAAATGATCAGAGGTGGTGCCTCATTTTTCGAAGAGCTACTGGTCACTGACCCCTTGGCCACATTTATCTAAAACTCCAAGGGGTAAGGAAACTTGTAGAATATTAAAAAGATATAAAAATAAAAATTAAATATAAAATTAAACATTAAAAAATCTGAATCTGATGGGTTAGCTATATAGGGAAAAAGGAAGCAGAACCACACAAAACACAAAAAGCTCAAATCTTTTTTATAATGTTCTATATATCTGGCAAAAATAAATTATATATTCTCCTGTTACTTATACCAATAACTGATTTTTTTTTTTTTTTTTTTAAAGGTAGGCTCTATGCCCAACATGGAGCCCCAGGGAGGGCCTAAACTCATAACCCTGATGAGATCAAGACCTGAGCTAAAATCAAGAGTTGGAGACTTAAATGACTGAGCCACCCAGGCGCTCCTAATGACTGGTTTTTTTAAACCCTGTAGCAAGAGGACATTAGGAACAGTATTTTGGCATAGTTAGCAAATGAACTATAGTTGAGAAAATTAAGTACAAGTTCAGCCTCCTTAAGAGTCTAGATGCAAAGACTCCCTAACAAATTAGAATAGCTTCCTACTAAACAAAAACAAAAAAGTAAGCTTTAGCTACTTCAAAAGTGTGAGAAAAAGGTTTTAAAGTTGAACATTCAAGATTTTAAAAGGTGTTTTTCTACCTGAGCTTTAGCTCGGTTGTGATCCAGACGAGTCAAGCAACTGAAGTTCTCCTTGGGAATGGATGGTGCCGACTTGGCAGCAGTCAGGCAGTTGGTATTGGCTGGGTTCCCCACCACGATAACCTAGGATATATGGGAGGCACAGTGAAGTTACACATCATATATTGATGAACTAAACTATCTTAGAATATGACTGATAAATGTGTAACATGCAGGGACGCCTGGGTGGCTCAGTTGGTTAAGCGGCTGCCTTCAGCTCAGGTCATGATCCCAGCGTCATGGGATCGAGTCCCACATCGGGCTCCTTTGCTCGGCAGGGAGCCTGCTTCTCCCTCTGCCTCTGCCTGCCACTCTGTCTGCCTGTGCTCGCTCGCTCTGTCTTCCTCTCTGACAAATAAATAAATTTAAAAAAAATGTGTAACATGCAGCCTTTGTATCAAGTTTGTATGAGCTAAGTATAGTTACCACTATAGTTTCTAAAGTATTTCCACTCCATTGCTGGTGTCTGGTGTGATTACTGAAAACATGTCTTTCTTTAATAAAGCTACCAACATGTAAACAAGTTGCTTTCCAGGTGGCAGCATCCAAGACCAAAGGTACATGTCTATCCATTTTGTTTTGTGCCAGAACAGAGACAGAGCATTTATCTCTTTACCACACACGACACACAAACACGCAATCAAAGGCTCCGAGAGAACAATTCATTCATAAAATTTTCCTTCTTATAAAACTAGTCCAAGAAAGAAATTCTACTTGAGCAGTTTAATTTTAGGACAATGATTTATTTTTATTAATTAAAGGAATTTTTAAATCTTGCCTAATTCTAAGAATTAACTGGGGTTTGCTAGAATACAGATTACCAAGTCTTATCCACTTCATACCTGATGAATCAATCCTTAGCAGAAAGCACTTCAGACTACTTTTTGTTTTAACTGGGGAAGTACAGGATATACTATATTATAATACAGTAGAGGAAAATGTCCACATGTACTTAACCTTTTAAGTTTTAGATTCTTTAATAAAACTATAAACTTACTGGGAAATAATGTCAAACTTATTGAAAAGCTGTGAGCTTATTACAAAGACTTCTTCCCACATCCTCTTTACCCAGATTTCCTAATTTTTTTCATTTCTCTCCCTCTACACACACACACACACACACACACACACACACACACACACGGCACCCTTAGTCTTTCTGGCCCATTGGAGAACAAGCTAAAGATCTGATACTCTAATGCCCCTAAGTACTCCAGTGTCAGTAAATATTTTCCCAAAAAGGACACTTAGCTGATGGGTGATTATACTGCAAGCAGCACAGCTCTAAGCAGCCTGGATCAGTCCAAACAATGCTGTCATTTTTTATTAAGAGACCCATGAATTTCTACTCATTTCTACTATTTTCTGTAGTATTTCAGAATTCATCTTAAATAGCATACTTTTATTTTCTGTAATGATTACAGAAAATAAAAGTATGCTATTTAAGATGAATTCTACAGAAAGCAAAAATTCAGGTATATTGTAATAGAACATTGTAACTTGCAACTCTAAAATCTTAAACATTTTCTTTTACCTTTGTTTAAAGTCAGGACTGGGAAGAACAAGTCTAACAAAATCAGTAAAAACTCACAGGCCTTTTTGCTTACTTATTTGGTAAAAGGAGGCCTTATTGTAATATTAAGTAAGGCAAATTCAGAAACTAAAGTAGCTTGCACACAAAGAAAAGAGGAAGTAATACCAACCAACTCCTCAAAAGATAAGTATATCAAAATTTCTCTGGATTAAGAAAAATCTGAGCATTTCAAGAGCCTCCATCTCACTGCTGAGAACACAGCTTACAGCCATTTCTCCCTATCATCATACACACAAATCCAAATGTCTGAACAAATATTCCCATGCATCAAAAAGGCACCAGAAGGTTCTGTGCCTTCTCTACAGGTCTGTAAATTAACAGTACATTTCCATATCACAGTAATGGTCAAAATATTTTTGAGCACCTCTAAATAAAGATTTCTACATTATAAGAAAAAAACTCAGTAAAACTCTATCTGTATTTACTGACCACTGCAGAAAAGTAGTGGGGGAGAAAGCAAATAATTTTGTCTTTACTTAAATGCTAAAAGAAGAAATTTCAAATGCTGGTAATAGAAACCCCATAAAATACTGTATTGGTCACCTTAACTGACTTCTTGGCATACTTTTCCAAGGCTGCACCCTGGCATTTGAAGATTTTCACATTTGCTTTAAGTAAATCTTTCCTCTCCATGCCATCCCTTCTTGGCATGGAGCCCACAAGAATGGCCACATCCAGGTCTTTGAAGGCAACATCTTCTTTATCTGTTGCAATGACATCTGTGAACAGGGCAATAAATATGCAGAGCTACTGAAACACCAAAGTCTGAGGTTTTCTTTTTCATACTGAACCTAGCCAGTAATTCTTTCACTTTGTAGCAAATGTTTACATATCACAATGATAAAAGTTTTAGGGGCCTAAGAAAGTAAAAGTTATATAATCAGCAAACATAATAAAATGTAAATTAATTTTGCTTTTCCTATTTCAGTAATCATTTCAAGTTTGAAAACTCTACAGCTTTTGTTCTATGATCAGGTAAGATGCAAAACACAATATGATAACTTTCAACTCTGTGCAACATTTGTTATTCAAACCAATTACCAAAGATAACATGAAGGAGAAACTAATTTACCTAACCTTTAAGTTGTGATTACTTTAAGATCTAAGATATCAATCAGAGATTCAAAATGTTTATTGAGGAGCTTCATGCCAGGAGTAACACTACAAATTTTGTTGTATCAAATTTAATCTTAGTGTTTTATGAAGACAAAGAGGTTTAAGGAGGTTAATTTGCCATCAAAAAGCAGTGAACCTGTAATTCCAGCCCAGGCTGGTCAAGAGGTCAACCATATTCCGCGTGCTAGTCCAGTAAACATCTAGTACTTACTCTTTGATTAAAGAACATACATCATCACTCTCCTTTACTGACAGTATTAAAAAGGCCATGATCAGTACTATAGACTGAATGTTTCTGTCCCTCACAAAATTCAGGTTGAAACCTAATCCCCAATGTGATGTTATTAAAAGGTAGGGCCTGTGGAAGATGATTAGGTTATAAAGGTAGATCCCTCGTGAATGGGATTAATGCCCTTCTAGAAGAGGTCTCAGAGAGATTCTTCACCCCTTCTACCTTGAGGACACGGGAAGAAGATGGAACCAGGAAATGGCCTCTCACCAGAATGTGAATATGCTGGTACCTTAATCTTGATTTCCCAACTTCCAGAACTATGAGAATTAAATTTTTGTGGTTTATAAGCCACTCAGTCTATGGCATTTTTGTTATAGTAGTCCAAATGGACTAAGCCAACCAGGATTCAGCATTGTCATTGGTAAGTTTTTAGGGGAGTCAAACTGTGTTACAGTAAGGCTGCTGTAGAGCCCCCAACAGGTATACAAAGAAACACCAGTTGGTGAGGGGAATCTTCTTCCCAGCCATGCATACTTATTTGCAGAATCTACACTCCCTGTCATATTCACAGCTGACTGAGGACAAGCTGACTGTAACCTGGACCCATTAGAGAGCAGAAGAATTCAGCAGAGAAAGGAATAAAAATGTGACAAAGCGGGGCTCCTGGGTGGCTCAGTTGGTTAAGCAACTGCCTTCTGCTCAGGTCATGATCCCGGAGTCCTGGGATCAAGTCCCATGTCAGGCTCCCAGCTCCATGGGGAGTCTGCTTCTCCCTCTGGACCTCCCCTGTCATGTTCTCTCACTCTGTCTCTCAAATAAATAAATAAAAAAAATAAAATCTTAAAAAAAATGTGACAAAGCAATAAAGCTGATTCAGAAATAGAGGGTGAGTTGTGTGTCAATTATACTTCAGTTTAAAAAAAGAAAGAGAGCATGAGGAAAGGGAGCCAGCAGAATAGCTTGGCAGGGCAATGCACTCTCTTACATAACTATGCAACCAAATGATTCAGACAAGAGAGTACCCCTTTGTAAATGTTTTTTGAATGAACATATGAATTCTGAGCATGATTTTTTTTAGATTTATTCACCTATTATCTTAGAAAGAGAGAAAGTGTAATATGTGGGCGGGGGAGGATAGAGGGAGGGATAGAGGGAGAGGGAGAGATTGAGGGAGAGACTGAGAGACTCCTGCTGAGGGTGGAACCCGATGTAGAACTCCAGACCATGACCCAAGTTGAAACCAAGAAGAGCTGGACACTTGACCCAGTGTGTCACCCAGGCACCCCTCTGAGCATGATTTCCATTGGGTGTGTATATATTTTGCTCTGTGCAAACTTGGGAGAGTATTACTAGTTAATCCTTACTAAAAAAAAATGATAATAATGAAGGGATACCTAAAGAAAAATATTCAAATTAGTTTATAAGTTGACCTAACATTTAATCAAGCCGTCAATCAAATTTAAGAGTTCTATCTTACATTTGTGTAATATTTCAATGATTCCTAAAGGCTCTTAGCAGAACTCTTATGGGCTTTTTCAAAACTATGCAGCATATGATTAGAACAATTTATGCTGTATCTCAATCTGATGACTGGCTGTGGGTTAGGACTACATGTGAGGCACCAAACAATTTCTAGCCTCAGGGTAACATATAAATCTGGAACACATCATTTAGAGCTGAATAATTTAGGCATTACTACTACTTTTTTTTTTTTTTTTTCCTGTCAGAGAGAGAGAGAGAGAGAGAGAGAGAGCACAGGCAGACAGAGTGGCAGGCAGAGGCAGAGGGAGAAGCAGGCTCCCTGCTGAGCAAGGAGCCCGATGCGGGACTCGATCCCAGGACGCTAGGATCATGACCTGAGCCGAAGGCAGCCGCTTAACCAACTGAGCCACCCAGGCGTCCCATTACTACTACTTTTTAAATAGATTTCAAATAACAATACAATGCAGATAATCTCAGGTGTATAACCCTTGTGCAATATTATGCTTAATTAGTAAGGTAAATTATAAGCATGTTAGAAAAAAACATAGTCTCTTAACTGACATTGGTTACTTCTTGCTTTTACCTTTACTTATTCTTGTATACATCTTACCAAATAGCTGTAGCTCAAAAAACAACAAAAAACACTTTTCTGAAATAGTTTCTAATTGAGAGGCTAGTTGAAAATCTAAACCTGTACTTCGAAAGACATAAAATACTATAAAATCCTTTTATCCTCCACCCCCCCAACTCACCTTTCAGGAGGGGTAGGGCACAGTCTTGCAGTTCCATTAGGACACCATCTAGGACACCCATCATGGGCGTGATATCCAACAGCACAAGAATTATTGGCTGCCAAAAAAATAGTAAGGACAACATCTGTCAGTGTAGGTTATATCATTTAGTCACAAAAAAGTCCTCTTGTAAATTTTAGTTCATGGAAAGCTAAATATTATCTGACATGAAGGATGAACTTGATATCTATGGGTGAAGAGAAGGAATACATGCATACTTTAGAAAGGATTTTAGTGGAATAAGGGAGTAAGCAAAGGGGGTGTCATTATACTTAAAAAAAAAAAAAAAAGAATGGGGGTATCTCTTTAAACTGGAAAGCAGATCTGCCTTCTGACTATTTGGGGTCTAAAGAGCATTTATCAATAAGTTAGTGCTAATTCAGCAACTTTCTCTCCCACATAACTCTCCCTAATAGTTACTGTTACTAGTGAAAATCTTCCAGAGACCATTATCTGCTGGCTGAACCAAGTCAACTAAATAAAGTATGCAGAATAGTTGATACGCAAAGCATTTTCAATGGCTGGAGGGGTACATATAAATAAGATACCAGCTTACATTTATAGCAGTGTGCCCCGTATAATTATTGGGATAACCCATCCCTTTTGTCATTAAAATATTTCTTTGGAACTAAATACAGGGTTTATTGACAATATTCTTATTTTGACTTGCAGTTCATAGATAGTTCCCCTACCTGGTCTTTACCAAAGACAGATCCATTTCCAATACTGTACAGCAGGGAATATGCAATTTGGCCAGCTGCTCCAGTCACAAGGACTCTGATCGGCTCAGACTATAATGAAAGAGACCCATTAATTAACATCTTATTTAAAAATGCTATTTTGCCCTAAAGACATTCAGGATTTTCTCTATAATAAGACAACCGCATACTTCAGAAGTTTATTAAAATTTTAAAGTCTCTTCACATTTGGCTTAGTGGAAGATAAAGGTATTCCAGGCTTGTCCCAGTAAATATAGCATGCACAAATCAGCTGAGGAACTTCTGGAACATGCGTCCTTTGGCTAGATATTTATGCAGTGTTACTTAACTCTCACTGTTATCCTGGAGTTACTTAACAAAATCTTTTCCATCTCTTTAAGGCTATTTTGCCACTGAAATAGGCCCAAAAGAGTTGATGTGCCTTATATGGTGATACAAACTCTGGCAGCAACTAGAACCTCATAAATCCTCTTATGCAAATCCCCCCACTCCCCATCTGCTAGAATAGAATCCCTCACATCAGAAAGACAAGTGACAGTGGTTAAAATTTTCCACTTACAATGAGTCAGAAGTCTTAATAAAACTACTAATCATGATTCTACTTGACTACCTGAAGGAGGAAAAAAGTCTTTATTTTTTAAGGAGAAAGATAAGCAAGTGAATACTGGATTATTATAAATTTTACCATTAAATAACTATTATCACAATATAGTGACATTTGACAACCTGATTCCAAAGGAAAAGTAATTTTAAAAGAGGGGAAATACAAAGAGCATAATAGTTGTAACAGAAGTTGCCTTATAGACCTCAACAGACCCTGAACAAAATACAGACATATGGACACAAATAATAACTAATATTCAAAGTGATGATCCTGAGTCACTAAAAAAAAGAAGCTCAGATAATTAAAAAGACAGAAATATTTACATTAAAAAGAGCTTAACAATGTTTGGAAACTTAATGGATACATTAGATGTACAAATCTGATCAAGGTGGACTGTTCCTTTCCTTGACAATACTGTGTAAATGGACTTTCACTGAGTCACCTCTATTGTTACCTGCATGAGAGAAGTGGTCCACTGAAATGAGTGGGGCAGAAGTCTTTGATTTCTTTAAATTTAGAATTTCCTTTTCCAGGTGAGTCATGTCTTTGGGATGGAAGGACACTATGTGCTATGACCTTCCAATCCTAACCTCTGAAGGTCAGAAGTATTTAGCAATTTGACACCCAGAGAAATCAAAGGAAAAAACTCTAAGGAAAGAAGTGTCAACTGCTGTAGAGAAATGAATCTGTATGTAGCAGACTATGTATGCATTTCTTCCTCACAGATGTGTGACCAGGATGTGAGTGCAAAAAAGGAGAAAACTATGGAGAGTTTACTCCCTGACCTTCTGAGTCTCTTCCCCATTTTTTTTCCCAACTTTTCCCCTAGGCCTTCATACGTCTAAAAAGACAAAATACGGTAATTCCCCAAAGAAACCTTTTTTTTTTTTTTTTAAAAAGACATTCTTATGTTTCCAAACAGATGTCAGGTTTATAAGGAATGCTAAAGTTATCATATATGGTTATTTTTTTATCATATGGCCTTTACATGTTTTTAATTCTGTCATTTTCCCCTCTTCCGTTGGAGTAGGTGAGAAAAGGGAACAGAGGAAGAATTTCTAAATTCTAAATTTTTAAATTCTAATTTCTAAGTTCTAAAGATTTCTCTTTAGAATGCAAGCTCCTTAAGGACAGAGGCTTTGTCTGTTTTATTTATTACTGTATTCCAACTGCCTACAACAATGCCTGGCACATAGTTGGAGCTCAAATACTTGATGAAGGAATGGCTGGATCTTGTAAAATACTACCCCAAACTTGGAAATGTAAAAGAGTTGTTTGGAAGCAAACCTAACATGCTCTAAAAAACTGTTTAAGATAATTTATTCATATATACTTGCATTGAGAGGGTTGGAAACTTAGTGATCACAATAATTCCAGCTATAGTTAGGAAAATTATGTCCTAGTTTTAATGATATAGTTTTATTAATCAATTGATAAACTGTTATCTTACTTCATTCATTAAACAATACACTACTGGATCTCTATTATGTACCTGGTACTATTTCAGGCCAGATAATCCATTAGTGAACCATATGCAGGAAATAAGAAGATAACCCAATTTTCTAAACAGGGGTCTAAAGAGGTGGCAGAGTAGAGATAGACTCTAGAGCTGGATGTTCTGGGTTCAAATTCTGACTTTACAGCTCATTAGCTGTGTGCTTTTGACAAGTTACTTAACCTCTGCGTTCAGTTTCCCCACAGTATAATGGAGACAATGATAGCAGCTACCTAACAAATAAGGTAGTTGAACAGATTGAGAGTTAACATAAAAAGCATTAAGAACAGTATGTCGCCAATACTAGGATTATAGATCTCTGTCACCACAGAATTTTCCTCTAAGGATTCTTCTATCCTGTGGTGTTCTACTTATATGTCTGTTACTCTCTACTTGACTGTGAACCACCATCGCCTTGCTGTGAGGGCAGTCTGCCTTTGCCTCAAATTTGTGCTCCATTACAGTGTTCAACAAGTATTTGCTGAATTAATAAAAGGGTTAAGAATAATATAAACACATGCTACTTCAACATAAAGCAAGCCAGGATAAGAAATAAGGGGGAAAGTGAGTATCACAATCTGTAAAGATTACAGGTAGATGATTAGAACACAATAATGTAATCAATCTTAGGTATTAATTTTAGCTGCTAAAAAAAATGTGCTCCCAGTATCACAGTTCTCAGTGAAGTGCTTGTGGCCAGCTAATGAAGAGGTGCTAATTCCATCTCAGCAGTTTCCTTCTAGGTCTATGAACAAGTCATTTTCACAGATAGGTAATTCTATCTTACTAAAAGTAGGATGAAGCCTAGTAAATGCCTGAATGTTTGATTATGAAATGGGAAAGGATGTGCCCATTTGGTTCTTTTTGCTCTTTGCAACATTGCAGTAGAATAGCGGGAGAGTGGGAGATTCCTGCTGACTTTCTACAATGTTACAGTGTGAAGACAGGTTACTATTCCTTGCTTAGATATCTGGGCTGTCTGCCAAGATCCAAAGGAGGAATGTCTCTGCTCTTGGCAGGGCTCTAATGACCTTCCTGCAGATTCAGACTACCTTGAACATGTGCTCAAGTCTCAGTTGTAAAGCTTGAATATAAGTGTTCTTTCTGTTATTCTACAGAAAAACCCCACATATTCCTTTTCTTACTTTATAATTTACATATATTTCTGTAACATAAAAAAGAAACTATCATTCAGATTCCTTCATACAGTTAATCCCTGGTGTCCTTCCCTATTTCCTCTTTAAAAAAAAAAAAAGTTTTGAACAACTTACAAAAGTTGACTCTTTTTAAACTCAGTGATTGTTCACATGGTCTCCTGAGGAGGCAAGGAGATTCTGAGTCACCTGAGAGGGTTGTCAGTTTCAGTAAACTGACAGAGGGGTGTTCTTTCTTAGGGACATCTGTGTTATCTGGTGCCCGAGTGACCTTCCACAGGTGAGATCTGTCTTTATCTACCCTGTTGCAAAACAACAAAAGAATGGGGGCCCAGGATTCTCCCCGTGACTTGGGAAAATCATTTAACGTCACTGGGCTAACTTTTAAAATTAGAGTAAATAATTTCCAAATTCCCTTCTAATTCTAGAATTCCAATATAATGAATTGCAGGGAATAAAGCTATCAGGTAATATAAATGCTGATAAAATACTTTAGTTTGTATTTGCAATATGAATTTGTATGTTCCTCCAGAACCTCAGCTACAGAAAATAAAACTTCAAAATGACGTGGTAATTGTCTGTATTGTACAATATGGTATGACGGAAAGAGCTGTAAGGCTCTTGAGAGCAAACTGCTGTATGACCTTGAGTAAATCATTCCCTTTGGGTTTCAATAAAGTCAATTTTAAGATATGAAGTAGGGGGGAATTTATCAAAATGATCTTTAAAGGTCCCATCCAGTTCCAAAATTATGGTCTCAGGTTCTCTGTTACCTCTGCATTCTTGCTAAGCTTAAGTCGGAGACCACTGAAATCATCATTTAAATTTTAAGTAGAAAACTGAGGTTTAACATTTACTGAGAATTAGTAGCTGTCCCCACTGGCTCCTTATAAAGGTGGAGGAGGCAGTGATACCCTTTCCTTAAAAATATGTCTTTCCAGCTTCTGCAAAATTTCCAATTCATTCAAACATTTCCCCATAATCCCCACCTATCTCAGTATTTTGAGATAACGGGGGAAGAATAACTCCAACTATAAATAAAAGTACTAGAGAAATTTGTCTGATGTCAAATGTCACCTTCAAACACCATGCAGATTATTCATACGTCAGAGTTCCCTCACCAGCCTTCCCCCACACCCCCTTTCAGGAGAGACAAGATGTGATGATCTAGGTATCCTGACCTTCACAAGATGGTTACATTGTGTAACATTAAGAGTAGTGGCTCTAGAATTCATAACCTACAAACCAACAAAGAACATCTGCACTAGCTATATGGCTAGTGATGCCATCATTGCAACACGTTCTGTCATTACAAAAGGACATCAATGAACAGGTTTTAAATAACATTTTATGAAATCAGATATGGCCGAAACACGGCTCTCGAAAATGTCGATCGTAATCTCAAGTACCTGGTAAGCACAATCTACAACTAAGGGCCTTCTGCTTTCAAGGGGTTTGTGACAAAAGCCCTTAAAAATACTGTTGACTCAATTAAAAAAAAAAAAAAAGTTAGGACCCAACACCCCTGCCTCCCCAAACGTTATCATCCTTATCAAACCCTGTATCGTGCTTTGGAGAAAACCTGCAGCTTATTTTGCACCCACGCTATGCAGCAGGACTGAGATCAAGGCTCTCCAAGGACAAATTTCTCCAGAGCCCTTGTAAGAGCTCCCCAAGTGGAAACCAACCCCTTCCCAATTACTGGGTCACTGCGACAGTCCCTAAAAGATGAGTCGGGTTTTCCCAAAGGGCTCGAAAGACAGTGCTTTGCACAGCCGCCCCCACAAGTCCTTCAAATGCAAGAAACCCCACACAGGGGCGCTTAGGTCGGGGGTAAGCAGGATCCAGGGGCTAACACTCACCATGATCAAGAAGTGCGCGAACAATTCCAGCACCTGTAAAACGAACCTCAAGGAATCGGGTCACCTCTACTGCGGAATTGACTTGGGGAGGGCGAACGCTCTTAGAAAGAAAATTCTCGTCTCCCAACTGCAGCGCCCTCTGGGAACTGTAGTTTATGCAGCCGGATTATGGTGCATTCTTCAACGCACTTCCTTCAAGTGTTGAACTACACTTCCCGAGGTCAGAGACCAATTCACGCCCTTCTTCCTGCGCTCTTCGCCGATTGCAAAGTAGTCCCCGAGGGCGGGCCGCTGTGATTGGAGGACAGCGATGAGCTGAAGATTTGTGCTTAGGCGGAAGGACCCGCTTGTTGGCGCCCAATAATTGGTGGGAGGGGAGGCACGTGGAAGTCGAGGGAGGAGATACAGACCCTTTAGCTACATCACCCACTAGGGCGCGAGTGAGACTTATCTTACCCCAAGGGTAAAAGTGGGTGGTAAAGAGACCTTCCGCTGCGTAAAATCGGCTCGACCCGGAAACAGAGTCTCTTTAAAACTATTCACACTCTGTAGGGGCGGGCGGAATTGACGTGTCGCGAAGGCTGGAAGGCTTCGCAAGTTGCTAAGCGACGAGGCGGGAGAGTGCGCGCACGCACCGGCCGCTGGCGAGTACCTGAGGGATTTGTGGCTCTCGCAGTTCCGAGACCTAAGACTCCGAGCAAGTGCGCCCCCGCCGGCCGGATCCTCCTTCCCTAGTTGCCAGGGGACCCTCTGCTCTAGGTAGTGTCCTGTGACGAGCTGAGCAGCTTGCGGGGACGCCCCTCTGAGGCAGCCAGCTGCCGCGCGTCTTCCCGACTCCAGAGGCAGGTGAGCCCGGGCCCATGGGGAAGGGGTTTTCTGTTAACATTAGGGTCCGAAATGCGGTTGTGCGCCGTTCCAGGTTGTTTTTATCTACCCAGGTGCTGACCAGCTGACCCGCAGGCTCACGGGTCCCTACTCAGCGCTGTTAGGATAATAGCGTTCTGGAGGGTGTAGTGCCTTGAAGTTCTCGCCCCCTCCTTTCTGTAAGATGCAGCTCTTTCAAAATTAAATAAAAAATAGTGAGCGTTTGCCTTCCTGGAGCTCACAGTTCACGGATCTAACTTTTTCCTAAGCCCTCCGTGAGTGTTGACAGTTTTGCCCGTTCATTTTTTGGACACTGGCTGCTGTATAAACCATCTTGACCTTGAAATGATGCCAAACCTGCATTTCTAAGTAAAGTGTGGCAGCTGTATGGGAGACACTGGTTGTTTCAGGCAGAATCTCAACTGGTAAAACAACTTAAGAGGTTTTCATTTAAAATTAATGCTGCCCAAGAGAGTTGTAGTGCTCCTTGAAACCTAGTTTGATGTGGATATTGAAAGGAAGATGTGGTGTTCTGGAATAGCATAACTGTAAGGAAATCAGAGCAGTATCTGTATTAGATAACGTTGTTGTAACTTCTAGTTTTTCTCTATCAACTGGTAATTGAAAGCCAACTGGTACCTTTCAGATTTACTCTCTTCATTTTGAAGGATTTGCTATTGTGGGAAAGAATATAACATATTTCCTTTTTTTAAATCAGTAGTATTTATTATAACTTAGTGATTCTGTCTTCCTTTAGTGCCTTTATTCACTTCTTATTCATATCCTTTACTGGTTTTCCTCTTTTTTTTTTTTTTTACAATTTTTTTAAAGATTTTATTTATTTATTTGAGAGAGAGACAGTGAGAGAGAGCATGAGCGAGGAGAAGGTCAGAGGGAGAAGCAGACTCCCCGTGGAGCTGGGAGCCCGACGCGGGACTCGATCCCGGAATTCCGGGATCATGACCTGAGCCGAAGGCAGTCGTCCAACCAACCGAGCCACCCAGGCGTCCCACTGGTTTTCCTCTTAGGTCATTGGTTGCCCCTCTTTTTTACCTCTGACTTCTTAACATTGGAGTGCCTTTGTTCTTCTGTCTACACTTAATCCCTATGTGATATAAATTACGAATTGCTTGGTTACAGACGTCAAATGCCTGGTTTCATCTATATCAGAAAACTCCCAAATTTGTGTCTTGTCCTGAATTCCAGATTCTGTGTCAAACTACTTCCTCGTTATTTCCACTTGATTTTCTAAATGCATCATTTTCACTATTTTACAGTGTTTTCTACTGAACAATCATAGATAGAGGTACAACACACACCCTTTGATATAGATAAAAATGACTTGGAATTTCTCCATTTCTAAGATGTTTGTTGTGGATGGGATTATGAGATTTCAAATGGTAGAGTGGTAAAGAGCTGTGATTGGTTAGATTAAGACTGGCTTAATAAATTGGCCAGGAAAATGTAGGGCAAGGATCTTAGGATGTGGCACCCTAGTAGGCTGTGGGAATCTAGAGATTAATATACACATTTGCTGCCTTTTTAGAGCCCCCATAATAGCAGGGAATACAACAATGTAAACCCATAATGACAATATGGTATGACCTGGTTAGTAGTAATAGAGTTAGTAACTCTGGGGTGCCGGGGCTTTGCAAAGGAATTGCTGCTTGAATGAAGACAAATGGATGTTTTGGCCAAGCAGCTAAGGTAGGAGGTAGAACCACATTTGTAGTGTTGTAGTAGGGTTTTGGGTTGGCAGTAAGACAATTTGCAACTATACATGCTTTAAGTTCCTGGTTTTTTGTTATTGTTGTTTGTTTGTTTTTAACTAAGACTCTAGAACTGTATTACCCAAGACTGTAGCTATGAATCCTGTGGCTCTTAAATTTAAATTAATTAAAATTAAATAAAAATAAATAAAAATCCAGTTCCTCAGTCATACCTATATTTCAAGTGTTCTAATCATATGGGACAGAATGTCAGACATTTCCATTATCACAGAAAGTTCTTTTGCACAGCTGCTAGAACTTAGTGGAATCAAGGCATCACCAAGAGCAGGCAGAGCTGCAACATATCTTTGTAAGGACATTCCTTTTGCCTGTGGTGTACAATGGCGTGCATACCTGTTTGTGATACTGACTACACACACAGGAAGAGCTCTGTCAGAGGCAAGAAAGAAACCCAATTCTAGTCTTGACCATTGCTTTTGTGTTTTGGAGGAACTTACTTTAACAGTCTTGATGTGTCTGTTTGAATATTTCCAAACATTGCATTGTCCTGGATCTTGAGCCACGCTTTGCATCAGGGAACCCAGAAAAGGTTGAGAAAGCAGAGGTCATTGCCTGGATGATACCACACAGCATCTTTCTGCTGCTATCTACTGTTTGGGATACCTGCCACATTCTAAATAGATGGAAGAGCATATAACACATACAGAAGCTTGAAGTAAAATGGCAGGTTTGGATCTTACCAATAATGGGGATTAGGAGGGAAAGGAGCCCAATTGGGGTATCTGTATATTTTAATGTGTACAACAAGTCTATGTTCTTATGTACTTCTAATGAATTGTCATATGTTTTGTTTGGATGTATTTTCTTTATCTCTTTTAGGAGTTCTTCCTATTAAATATCTAACTGGTTTTATAATTTTTAATATTTTCAGTTTGGATGAAACAAACATGTTTTTTGTAAATCAAATTTCACTATAGTTGTCATTTCTAAGGAAGGGAAAAGTGGAGAGATGTAACTGGACACTGGCCTAAGGGTGTTTTAAATATACGGGTGGGTGGAGAAAATATTGAGTATTCATTTTATTATTTGTCCAACTGTACTCAACATCCAGTTTAACAAAGAATATTACCAGTCCCTTCCCAGAGATCTTAGGTTGACATGCATGCACATATTCTCACTCTTGTGTATATAGAAACATTTTGTAATTACAAATGTCACATGAGTTGTTACTAATGCTTTTTCTTATGCCCTAGTAACTAGATATTATGGAAACTTGTTTTATGCTATTGCTGCTGGCTTTAAATGTAAAAAAATCCTGGTGTATAAGTACAGACACATCTATGTTTTGTCATAAATATGTCCAAAGACATATCATTATGCCCATGTTTGAAGAAATTAAGATACAAAAAGATGCAGTGGATCAATTTATGGCTCATGAGAGGTGAGGAAGAGTGGGAAGAGCTAGATCTTGGAGAGTATGTAGAAGTATGGGCAGAGCAGAGACAGGAGAGTAGGCCAGAAAGAAAGCAATTGAGTGTGAAGAAGTAATACAGAAGTGAAAGAGTGGGAAAATATCTTACCATGCACATTCATTTGCGTTTTCCGTCTTATATGTTAGCCAACCTACTTGTTGTTGCTAAAACACGTCCTTTGGTTTTCTGCTTCCATATTTTATATGTGCTTTTTCCTTGATTGGAGTCTTATCCTCTGTTTCTGCCTGTTAAAATTCCATTCCACCAGGCTCCTCATAAATGCTTTGGCCATTTTGAAGCCTCCCCCCCCCCATCTCTTTTTAAAAAGTATTACAGGAAATTTAAAACATAAACAAATGGAGAGATAGTGGTATAATTTTCTCAATCCATCATCCAGCTTTAACAATTATTAACAGTTGATCTATCTTCTTAAATATGCCTTTTTGCTTCTCTCCTCCCCCCAACATTTTCAAACATACAGAAAAGCTGTGCAGTGACTAACCCTTTATAGTAGTCTGAGTTTAGTCAGGAGACGGATCTCTACTGGTTATTTGAAAATTTAATGATGAAATGTTAACTAGAACAAGGAGGGGTGGTTATACTAAAAGGCATAAAAGAGCTCTAAGTCTAAGGGTCCCAGAAGTAGAAGATGTTAAAGAGCAGCTAATATTTCTAGGAGGAAAAAGAAGAGGGCCCTTTTCCCAGAGCTCGTATACAGACCTATTTAAAAAAGGCGTGTGTACTATTGCTACATGGTCTACAAAAGTGCCTAGTATCAGTGGGAAGGCTGGAGCCATAGCCACACCTGGAACTTGTCTCCTCTGCAAGGCTCTTGGGCTCTCATGCCGAATCGTATAAACATTTGTAAAATCTGCTGTTGAGACATTTAAGATCTGTACATTTCATATTTATAAATTTCCTCTTAAAAAAAACTAAAAATTATTAAGTTCCAGCTAGTGATAGGTATGCTGAAGTGTTTGGGTGTGATACATACTTAATGCCGGCAACTTTCTTTGAAATGCACCTGGCTGGCTCAGTTGGTGGAACATGTGAGTCTTGATCTTTTGGTTGTTTGAGCCCCATGTTGGGTGTAGACATAACTTAAAATTAAAATCTTTAAAAAAAAGATAGATTAATGGATGTATTGAGGGATGAGTAGTTTTGTCCACAAAAAAATTAAAATATAAAAGCAAATTTAGTTACAGGAAATGCTGTTATAGAATTTAGGTGGTATTCACTGTGCGATGCTCTCAACTTTTATATATCAGTTATTAGAGTGATAATTTCTTTGGGTTCAGAGACTGCATCTTATACCTCTATGTATGCCTCATAGAACACGACATGTTGTCTTCCTCATAATAGGTACAAGAAAAGTATCTCTAAAATTGCTGTTGTGGAAGCTGGAAGACTAAGAATCTTGGCTTAATGAAACTAATCAGTTTCAGACTTTTCTAGCTAAGCAGAGATTTTGTAAGTGCAAATTATATTGGAAAATGATTGGAAGAACTTGTGAAATACTGAGCGTATCGGAAATTTCACAGATGTAATTTGATATTTTAATAAAAATTTATATATTTTTGGTAAATAGCTTATTCATTTAAGTACCAAATCGTTTAGCCAAATTATCAGGCTTAACCTAGAGCAGAATTAGGAACAGTTTTCATTATAAAATTTGAATGTTGGAAAATTATTTTTTATTTCAGTATGATGTATTTATTATCTAGTATACTTGGTTTGCCTGGGGACTATACTTGGCTCCATCTAAGTGAAACTACTGAGAACTGTAGTTGGAGGCCCAGAAAATGGGGATATGTTACTCCTAACTGTTTCATAACCTTGCTGCAGGCCAAAGAATTTGTTACAAAATGCTGATTTTAAGGTAGAAAGTTGCAAACGCCCCAAAAGATGGGATTGACTGAGTAAGGATGGCCCTCCATAACATTGTTTCTAAATCTATGTCCCCTGTTCCCTTTTTACATTTCAGTGTCTTAGTTCCCAAGTCTGGTTTTGTAATACCCTCCTCTTATATTTGGCTAAATTTAATTTTAAAGAATCATGGCACATAGGAATTTAGTTATTTATAGATCAATTTAATACATGGCTCCTGGAAATGAATCAAGTTTTCATGATTTACAGCTGGGATTTGTCATGGGGTGTCTTCTTGGTCTACTTCATATGAAAAGGACACAAAATCAAGAGAGTTATTACTTTCCTAGGCCCTCATTTACTTAATCATATTGTTTTACATTTTGCAAAAACATATAGTGAATATGTGTAATATTATATATGTATGATTTGAGGTAGAGTGAATATGATCCTCATTTTATAGTTTAAGAAACTCAATTTCAAAGGTTGCGATTTGTTCAAGTTCTTCTAGCCATGTCTAGAAAACTAAGACCTTCTTACAGTAAGAAAAATTACATATCCCCTTGTATGTTTAAAAATGAATACTTAAAATGTATCATGTTTATACAGTTTTAAAGATTGTAATTTCCAATGTATTATGAGTATTGAATTTTTTAAAAAAACTGTTAGATCATTCTTTCAAAACTATGCAGTGGAATCTAAATATTTCTACCCTCATCCACTTAAAATATAGGTAAATATCTCTTTTTTGACAGTCAGAAGTTGAGGTTTCTGTACATTGCTAATCTCAAACTTCCAATACACTCTACTGATGTAATTTTCTTACTTTAATGTATTTTAATGTTAAAAAGTCTTTTTATGATCATACTGTCAGTTTTTTTCACAAAAATATGAATATAAATTGTCATTTGTGCCTGCAAGTATAATAAACCTATTATCATTACCGTTTTTAAAAGCATAAAATTTATCAAAATGAATGTTACAAATTTAGGTACTTACTAAAAATTAAAAGTAAAAATTTAATAGAATGTATCTCAATGGATGGGACTTTTCCTCCCTGTTTAGTTTATATACATGTGGATGAATATTACTTGTGGTTAAAATGAGACTGGACTCTGTTTCAAATTTATTTATTTATTTTTAAAGAATTTATTTATTTATTTGACAGATCACAAGTAGGCAGAGAGGCAGGCAGAGAGAGGGGAGGAAGCAGGCTCCCTGCTGAGCAGAGAGCCTGATGAGGGGCTCGATGTCAGGACGCTGGGATCATGACCTGAGCTGAAGGCAGAGGCTTTAACCCATTGAGCCACCCAGGCGCCCCCTGTTTCAACTTTATTCCTTTTTTCCAGAGTTATAGATCTAAGTGCTTAGAAACCTATTCACATAAATAAGATGGGAATTATTTGAACTCCTTCCATGTTATTTACAAAACAAAGTCACATGGTGGCCTATTATCAGAAATTGTTTTCAATGGTGTAACTCATTTAGGCCATTTCTTTAATTTGGCTACCTAAAACTATATAGTCCTCTTACATTTAGAGTTACCTTGATTAATTCAATATGCTCTGAAAATGTTAGGAAAAATTGAAATAGGATTTCATTATGACCTTCCCCAAACAATATTTTTAATTAAATGCTTTCATCTTACCATATGCTTTATATAGGTTTAAGTATGTCAGAACCTTGAGGTGGTTTATTTGCCTGTTGAATTTTTAATTTTGGATAAAATAATGCCATGTTACCTAATTGGTGAAGCCCAGCAAATAAGATTGACTTACTTTCAAAAAAAAAATGACTTCATTTTAAATTAAATTAATGTGTTAATACCCATTTTGAGGAATATTATAAAAACCACTGAGAAATTATATTAAACCAAGAAAGTCAAGGTTAAAGTGATGCAGAGATAAAATATTGTTTTAGTTTATTTTTTATTTTATTTTTTAAGTTTTATTTATTTGACAGAGACATCGTGAGAGAGGGAACACAAGCAGGGGGAGTGGGAAAAGGAGAACCAGGCTTCCCACCAAGCAGGGAGCCTGATGCGGGGCTCAGTCCCAGGACCCTGGGATCATGACCTGAGCAGGAGGCAGACGTTTAACGACTGTGCCCCAAAGTATTGTTTAAAATGACTTATTAAAATCACTATAATGCTATTTCTCATTGCTTAATTTATAAAAGTGATATAAAATGGACCTAAAATTATGAATGATTTATGAAGTGAGGAATATGATAAAAGGTATGATATTCCTTCAGTAAATGGGTATCAAAAATTTTGAGTACTTGAGTACTTAAGAATCATGTATACAAGTTAGAAGTAAATACAGAAATTTTGTTAGACTTCTTACATATCAACCATTCACTTCATAGTCAGACTTTTCTGATGTATTTAATGAAGAAAGAACGTGAATTACTAAAAATGAGTTGGTCTGGCAACTAACATATAATTTTACATTTTGGTAATAGAAACTAGAAAATAATGTTTTCTAAGATCAAAATTGACTGTAATTCAAATAAATATTTCATTATGTAATTTGCTTAAAAAATGTGATTTGCATTAAGTTCCTACTAAAGATTGGGCATAGAGTGCCAGATGGCTCTCATGGCATGGGACATAGCATGCTCCCTCTGGCTCTCAGACTTTCCTACTCTCGGGGCTGGGGGTAGAGGTGGGTGTGGGGGGGGTGGTTGGGGAGGGAACAGATTGATCTCCTTTTCTCTTACAGAGTAGGTGTGCATTATTCTCCAAACCTAGCTTCTAAGTTTATAAAAAATTTCTCCCATGATCCTACTTCATGAATACTACTAACTGCTAAGAGGAAAAGGTTTTCCCTGTTGTTGTTCTTAGAATCTCATGATTTCTGTCCTTGATTTATAGTGAATTTTTGAAGTGATTTGATTTATAGTGATTTATAAATCAAGTGATTTATAGTGAATTCTCGTTTTCGAAACGAGAAATCTTACTGTAGTCCTACAGCAGAATAGGACATATCCATACTCCCAAGTGGGCCATAGACATGTATCCTAACACTCCTCCCACTGCTGTAGTCCAAATACACACAAAGTCAGCCCTATGGTATTTCCTGGGCCTTGTTCTCTTTATAGTTCCTTCTTCTCTAAGTCAGATTAAGGAACATATTTGCACTGATTGTTTATAGATTACCTTTCACAGGTAATGTAATATGTTGCAAGAGAGGATTTTTGTTCTAGTGGACATTTTAGCATATTTCTTTTTTTCTTTCTTCTTTTTTTTTTTTTTTAGCACATTTCCAATTACACTAATAATAAGGTTGTCTTCTTTACTTTCTTTCTTTTTTTTTTTTTAAGATTTTATTTATTTATTTGTCAGAGAGAGAGAGAGAGCGCACAGGCAGAGGCAGAGGGAGAAGCAGGCTCCCTGCTGAGCAAGGAGCCCGATGTGGGACTCGATCCCAGGACACTGGGATCATGACCTGAGCCGAAGGCAGCCGCTTAACCAACTGAGCCACCCAGGCATCCCGTCTTCTTTACTTTCTTAAAGAGCCATCTCTGGTAGTAATATCACAGAGCACAATATGTCATTGCAATTTAGTTGTGAGTTTGAATCTTTAGGTGGTTTCTGAATTCCTCATAAGCTTTCACTTTTGTTAAGGCAACAAACACTGGTGCATTAATCTGTTATGTTAGATTTGGAGATGTTTTTAACATTTTTTACCACAGCTCAGCATTACTTAGGTAATGTTTAATTTAAACGACAGAAAATATTTGAAATACAATTCTAACAACATCCAGCAGAGCTATTGAAGGAGAATTAAGTTTCATATCCCTAAAATTGAGCATTGGCTCTTGATATTCTAGGTATTTTGGAGCTTACAAGATTTTGTACTTACACAGTATGAAATTATTTAACCTCATTAATTTTATTTATAGCATATATAAAATTGGCATGATTCTGGTTAAAACTCATTCATTTTAATGTTTTCTTTAATGAATTATGAGGTAAAGTTCTTTTTTTTTTTTTTTTAATTTATTTATTTGTCAGAGAGAGGGAGAGAGAGCGAGCGAGCACAGGCAGACAGAGAGGCAGGCAGAGGCAGAGGGAGAAGCAGGCTCCCTGCTGAGCAAGGAGCCCGATGTGGGACTTGATCCCAGGACGCTGGGATCATGACCTGAGCCGAAGGCAGCCGCTTAATCAACTGAGCCACCCAGGCATCCCACTGTGAAGAGTTTTGATCAAGAAAGGAAGCTGTACTTTGTCAAATGCTTTTTCAGTATCTATTGAGAGTATCATATGGTTCTTGTTCTTCCTTTAATGTATTGTATCACATTGATTGATTTGTGGATGTTGAACCAGTCTTGCAGCCCAAGAATAAATCCCACTTGGTCATGGTGCGTAATCCTTTTAATATACTGTTGGATCCTATTGACTGGTATTTTGGTGAGAAATTTTGCATCCATATTCATCAAGGATATTGGTCTGTAATTCTCCTTTTTGTCTGGTTTTGGGATCAAGGTAATGCTGGCCTCATAAAATGAGTTTGGAAGTTTTCCTTCCATTTCTATTTTTGGAACAGTTTTAGGAGAATAGGTATTCTTCTTTAAATGTTTGGTAGAATTCTCCTGGGAAGCCATCTGGCCCTGGGCCTCTTGACTGTTGGGAGATTTTTGTTGACTGCTTTAATCTGCTTACTGGTTATGGGTCTGTTCAGGTTTTCTATTTCTTCCTGGTTATGTTTTGGTAGTTTACATGTCTCTAGGAATGTATCCATTTCTTCCTGATTATCAAATTGGCTGGTGTATAGTTGCTCATAATATGTTCTTATAATTGTTTGTATGTCCTTGATGTTGGTTGTGATCTCTCCTCTTTCATTCATTATTTTATTAATTTGGGTACTTTCTCTTTTCTTTTTGATAAGTCTGGCCAGGAGGGGTTATCAGTCTTATTTATTCTTTCAAAGAACCAGCTCCTAATTTTGTTGATTTGTTCTATTCTTTCGGTTTCTATTTCATTGATTTCTGCTCTGATATTTATTATTTCTTTTCTCCTGCTGGGTTTAGGCTTTATTTATTCTTCTTTCTCCTACTCCTTTAGGTGTAGGGTTAGGTTGTATATTTGAGACCTTTCTTGTTTCTTGAGAAAGGCTTGTATTGCTATATACTTTCCTCTCAGGACCACCTTTGCTGTGTCCCAAATATTGTGTTTTCATTTTCATTTGTTTCAATGGTTTTTTAAAATTCTCCTTTAATTTCCTGGTTGACCCATTCATTCTTTCCGCTTCTTTTTTTTTTTTTTTTTTAAGATTTTATTTATTTATTTGACAGAGAGATAGATCACAAGTAGGCAGAGAGGCAGCAAAGAGAGAGGAGGAAGCAGCCTCCCTGCCGAGCGGAGAGCCTGACGTGGGGCTTGATCCCAGGACCCTGAGATCACGATCCGAGCCGAAGGCAGAAGCTTAACCCACTGAGCCACCCAGGCGCCCCGACCCATTCATTCTTTAGTAGGATGCCTTTTAGCCTCCATGTATATGAGTTCTTTCCAGCTTTCCTCTTGTGATTGAGTTCTAGTTTCACAACATTGTGGTCTGAAAATATGCAGGGGATGATCCCAATATTTTGGTACCAGTTGAGTCCTGATGTCTGACCCAGGATGTGATCTATTCTAGAGAATGTTCCACGTGCACTAGAGATGTATGTGTATTCTTTTGTTTTTGGGTGGAATGTTCTGCATATATCTGTGATGTCCATCTGGTCCAGTGTGTCATTTAAAGCCTTTATTTCCTTGTTAATCTTTTGCTTAGATGATCTGTCCATTTCAGTGAAGGGGGTATTAATGTCCTCTACTATTATTGTATTATTGTCAATGTGTTTCTTTGATTGTGTTATTAATTGGTTTATATAGTTGTTTGCTGCCATGTTAGGGGCATAGATATTTAATATTATTAGATCTTCTTGTTGGACAGACCCTTTGAGTATAATACAGTGTTCTTCCTCATCTCTTATAGTCTTTGGCTTAAAATCTAATTGATCTGATATAAGGATTGCCACCCCAGCTTTCTTTTGATGTCCATTAGCATGGTAAATTGTTTTCTACCCCTCACTTTAAATCTTGAGGTGGCTTTGTGTCTAAAGTCAGTTTCTTCAGGGGCCATGGAGGCTCTGCCCGCCTCTTTCCAGGCCCCCCTTTCTTCCTCCCAACTCTTGAAAAAAAAAAAAAAATAAAGTCAGTTTCTTGCATACAGTGTATCAATGGGTCTTGTTTTTTTTAATCCATTCTGATGCCCTTTATCTTTTGATTGGGGCATTAGCTTGTTTTTATATTCAGGGTAACTATTGAGAGATATGAATTTAGTGCCATTGTATTGCCTGTAAGGTGACTGTTACTGTATATTGTCTCTTTTCTTTTCTGGTCTATTACTTTTAGGCTCTCTCTTTGCTTAGAGGACCCCTTTCAATATTTCCTGTAGGGCTGGTTTGGTGTTTGCAAATTCTTTTAATTTTTGTTTGTCCTGGAAGCTTTTTTTTTTTTTTTTTAAGATTTTATTTATTTGAGAGAGAGAGAGCTCACAAGTAGGCAGTGAGGCAGGCAGAGAGAAAGGGGAAAGTAGGCTCCCTGCTAAGCAGAGAGCCTGAAGTGGGATTCGATCCCAGGACCCTGAGATCATGACCTGAGCTGAAGGCAGAGGCCTAACCCACTGAGCCACTCAGGTGCCCTGTCCTGGAAGCATTTTCTCTCTCCTTCTATTTTCAATGACAGCCTAGCCGGATATAATATGGCTACATATTTTTCTCGCTTAGTGCTCTGAATATATCATGCCAGCCTTTTCTGGCCTGCCAGGTCTCTGTGGATATGTCTGCTGCCAATCTAATATTTCTGCTGTTGTATGTTACAGACCTCTTGTCCGGATCTGCTTTCAGATTTTTCTCTTTGTCATTGGGACTTCTAAGTTTTATTATTAGATGACGGGGTGTGGACCTATTTTTTTAATTTTGAGGGTGTTTTTCTGTGCCTCCTGGATTTTGATGCTTCTTCCCTTTTCCATATTAGGGAAATACTCTACTATAATTTGCTCCAGTATACCTTCTGCCCCTTCTCTCTTTCTTTTTCTTCTGTGATCCCAATTATTCTAATATTGTTTTATCTTATGGTATCACTTATTTCTCAAATTCTCCCCCCGTGGTCCAGTAGTTGTTTGTCTCTCTTTTACTCAGCTTCTTTATTCTCCATCATTTGGTCTTCTGTATCACTAATTTTCTCTTCTGCCTCATTTATCCTAGCAGTAAGAGCCTACATTTTTTATTGCACTTCTTTAACAGGTTTTTTGATTTCAACTTAGATTGTAGTTCTTTTATTTCTCCAGAAAGGGATTCTCTGATATCTTCCATGCTTTTTTCGAGCCCAGCTAGCATCTTGATAATTATCATTCTGAACTCTAGTTCTGACATATTACTAACGTCCATATTGATTAGATCCCTAGCTGTCAGTGCTGCCTCTTTTCTTCTTTTTGTGGTGAGTTTTTCCACCTTGTCATTTTATACATTTAAGAATAGAAGAATGAGAGAACAAAATACTAGAAGGCTGGCATAGACCCTGGAAAAATATATGCTAACTAAATCAGAAGAGACCTGAAACTGGGGGGGAGACGAAAGGGGGAAAAATTTTAAAAATAAAATTAAAAAAAATATATATATATATTAGACTGGTGAATAGAACAAAGTTACCCACTTGATTGTGGGGGTATTCTGGTCTCTTAGAAGAAACTACCTTCCAAAATTTTAAAGAAGGAAAAACTTACCTTTACAAAAATAAGGGCAAACATGATGAAGGTATGGTATATGACTGTAAAGATGAAAATTAAAAGTGATTCTTAAAATGTTATTGATAGGAGCGCCTGGGTGGCTCAGTGGGTTAAGGCCTCTGCCTTCAGCTTGGGTCATGATCCCAGGGTCCTGGGATCGAGCCCTGCATCGGGCTCTCTGCTCAGCAGGGAGCCTGATTCCACTTCTCTCTCTCTCTGCCTGCCTCTCTGTCTACTTGTGATCTCTGCCTGTCAAATAAATAAATTAAAAAAAATGTTATTGATAAATTGGTTGGGAAAAAAAAATGTGATCAGGCCAGAGACTAGAACAAAGCCATGTGCTAGATATATGATATATTTTGTTCTATTAGAAGAAGTTGTATCCCAAAACTTTAAAGAAGAAAAACCTATATGTATACAAAAAGTGAAGTTAAATACAACGAAGGGATAAAATATGAGTATAACAATGAAAATTTAGGGGCGCCTGGGTCGCTCAGTCGGTTAAAGCCTCTGCCTTCAGCTCAGGTCATGATCCCAGCGTCCTGGGATCGAGCCCCACATTGGGCTCTCTGCTCAGCAGGGAGCCTGCTTCCTCCTCTCTCTCTGCCTGCCTCTCTGCCTACTTGTGATCTCTGTCTGTCAAATAAATAAATAAAATCTTTAAAAAAAATTTAACAATGAAAATTTAAAAAGATTTTTTTCCAGTGGTATTGGTAAGTTAAAATAGTTAAAAAAACGTTAAAATAGGAAAGAAGAAACGTTAGAATGTAGAATAAGAAAATAATAAAATTTGGAAAATTTAATTTTGAAAGACTAAAGTGTCATGGGAAAAAGGCCATGAATTCTTTGTGTTGTTTTCCCCTCGCTCTCTGGAGTTCTGTAGTTCTCATTGATTGGTGAACTTGGTCTTGGCTGGATGTTCTTGCTGATCTTCTGGGTGAGGGGCCTGTTTCAGTGATTTTCAAATGTCTTTGCTGGATGCGGTATTGCACCATCCTTGTCAGGGGCCAGGCTATGTAATTTGTTCAGGTTTGCTCTCAGTAGCTTTTGTTCACCAAATGTTTTCTGTAGAGCTCTGAAGGACGGGAATCAGGATGGCAGCCTCCCAATCTCCAGCCAGACATGCCGAGAAGTGGGGGCCCCACTCCTCAATGTGTCCTCACCAGGTTTGTGACAGAGTGTTTCTATTTCTGGTGCATGGCCCCATTTGGAGTCTCCAAACTGAGAAGATTCCTGTGGTGTGCTTCCATGCTGCTCCATCCAGAGGAGGAAGGTGAGTGTCCCCAGATCTGCCTCTTGTGGTGTCCCTGCTCGAAGTGCAGTGGCCTGGCTGTGCCTTGGATCATGGTTTAAGGTAACCCTGAGCTGAGAGCGCACTCCTGGGCTCCATCTCTGTAGCTGGCTTCCCTGTTCCTATACCTGGGAGCTCTGACACACTCAGGCACCCCTGATCTTTCTGTGACCCTGCAGGTCCTGAGACCACATGTCCCTGCAAGAGCTCCACCCCTCCTTCTCTGGAGTGAGGTCCCTCAGTGGAGTAGACTTCTAAAATTTCCAATTTTGTGCTCTGTGACTCTCTTACTTGCCGGGACCCAGCCCCTCACCCCGCGGACTATCTTCCGGTGGCTTCGGATTCACTTCTCTGCACGTACTACCTTCTGGAAAGTGGTGGATTTTCTGTTCCTAGAATTGCTGCTCTTCTTTTCTTCTATCTTCTCTTGAGTTTGTAGGTGTTCAGAATGTTTTGATAACTATCTAGCTGAACTCCTGGGTCTCCTACTCCTCTGCCATCTTGCTTTAGGGAGTAATCTTACGATAACTTTGCTTTTGGTTTAAGTATAAGCGTGTTCAGAAATATGTGTTTTACATACCATCTGTGTAATTAATAAAGAGCCATGGTATATAATAGTGTAATTAAAAACAGGATCTTTTTTAAAATTTTTATTTTTTTGTTTTTTAAAGATACTATTTCTTTGGGAGACAGAGCAAGAGAGCACAAGGCGGGGAGCAGCAGAGGGAAAGGGAGAATTAGGCTCCCAGCTGAGCAGATCCCAGAACCCTGGGATCATGAGCAAACCTAAGGCAGACACTTAGCCAACTGAGCCACCCAGGCACCCCCAAAACAGGATCTTTTAAAAACCAAGATTAAGACTTGTTAAATAAATCAGAGAACAAATTATTATAAAGTTTTCTTTCTTTCTTTTTTTTTTTTTTTTTACCATGGTAAAATACATATAAGATTTACCATCTTAGCTACTTTTTTTTTTTTTTTTAAAGATTTTATTTATTTGACAGACAGAGATCACAAGCAGGCAGAGAGGCAGGTAGAGAGAGAGGAGGAAGCAGGCCTCTGGCTGAGCAGAGAGCCCAATGCGGGGCTCAATCCCAGGACCTGGGATCATGACCTGAGCCGAAGGCAGTCTTTAACCCATTGAGCCACCCAGGTGCCCCCATCTTAGCTATTTTTAAGTGTAGAGTTCAGTGGTATTAAATGTCATAATTTTGGGCAGTCATCACCATCATCCATCCCCATAACACTTTTCATCTTGTAAAGATGAAATTCTATGCCTATTAAACAATAATTCTCCACTTTCCCCTGCCTCCAGCCCCTGGCAACCACTATTACAGTTTCTGTCTTTGTGATTTTGGCTGTTCCACGTACCTGTATAAGTGGAATCACATAGTTTTTGACTTTTTGTTACTGGTTTATTTCACTAAGCATGTCCTCAAGGCTTATTCTTGTTGTAGCATATTGCAGAGTTTTTTTCTTTTTAAAGGTATACTGATTTACCACTCACTATATGCATATGCCACCTTGTGCTTATCCATTCAATTGACGGCCACTTGGGTTGCTTCCATGGTTGTTAATGGTGTTGCTATAAACATGGGTGTACAAATACCTTTTTGAGACTCCGCTTTCAATTCTTTTAGGTAAATACTCAGAAGTCGAATTGTTGGATCATATGGTAATTGTTTTTCATTTTTTAAGAAACCATCATTTTGCTTTCCATTACTGCTGTTCCATTTTATAGTCCTATCAGCATTGCATGAGGGTTCTGATTTCTCCACATCATTGCCAATGTATATTTTCTGGGTTTTTTTGATAGTAGCCATTCTAATGGATATGAAATTATACTTTATTGTAGTTGTGATTTGTATTTCCCAAATGACTAGTGATCTGAGCATCTTTTCATGTGCTTATTGACCATTCATATATTTTCTTTGTAGAAATTTCTGCTAAAGCCTTTGCCCATTTTTGAATTGGATTTTTTTTTTTTTAAAGATCTTATTTTCTTAAGTAAGTGTTATGCCCATCATGGGCCTTGAACTTAAAACCAACCCCAAGACCAAGAGTCACATGCGCTACCAATTTAGCCAGTGAGGTGCCTCATTTGTTTTTGTTTTTGTTGAGCTTTGGAATTTATAGATTCTAGATGGTAGTGTCTTACCAGATAGATATATGATTTGCAAATATTTTCACACATTTTGTGGGTTGTCATTTACTCTCTGGATAGTATCTTTTTTCTTACAATTTTTTTTCTTCTAACGCTTTTCAGGTGTTTGTGATTATTCATCTTTAATATTAAATTAAAATTACACCAGTGGTAGTTCCTCAAAGGTTATTTGCAAAATGGAACTTGAAACAGTATCGTTGAATATTTTCTATTTGATTACATAAAAAAATCTATAGACATATCTTGCACATGAAATGGCTCTTGTACCAATGCATGACTTTTTAGGTAATTCATTGTTTCACTAGGTATAGTGTCTTTTGGATGTGTAAGATTTTAAAATTTTCCTGTTGTCCCATTTGCCTATTTTTTCTTTTGTTACTGGGACCTGGTGTCATATCCAAGAAATCATTACCAAATCTAATGTCACTAAGCTTTTGTCCTATATATTCTTTTAAGAATTTTATTGTCAGTGTGCCTGGGTTGCTCTGTCAGTTAAGCGTCTGCCTTCAGCTCAGGTCTTGATCCCAGGGTCCCACATCAGCCTCCCTGCGCAGTAGGGAGCCTGCTCATCCCTCTCTCTCTTCGCTGCTCCCCTGGCTTATGCTCTCTCTCACTCATTCTCTCAAATAAATAAACAAAATCTTAAAAAAAAAAGAATTTTATTGTTGTAGGTCTTATACTTAGGTCCTTGATCCATTTTGAATTAATTTTTATATGTGATGTTAGGTAAAGGTCCAGCTTCATTTTTTTGCCTTCACATATCCAGTTTTGCCAGCATCATTTGTTGAAAAGACTGCTTTACCCATTGAATGATCTTATCACCCCTGTCAAAAGTCATTTGACCATATATGTCAGTGTTTATTTCTGGGCTTTCTGTTCTATCCATTGGTCTATATATCTGTCTTTATGCCACTACCACACTATTTTAATTACTGTAGCTTTGTCGTAAGTTTTGAAATGAACAAGTATGAGGCCTCCAGTTTTGTGTTCTCTCTCTCTCCAATTATTTTGGCTCTTTGGAATCCCTAGATATTGCATATGAATTTTAAAGTGAGTTTTTGTTTTGGCGCAATATGTCATTGGGATTGTTTTGAATCTGTAGATTATTTTGGGATGTGTTGACATTTTAACTAAATTAAATCTTTCAGTCTGTGAACATGGGATGTGTTTCCATTTATTTATGTCATATTTCGATTCTTTTATTGTTTCTTTGTAGTTTTCATTGAACAAGTCTTTCACCTCCTTGTTTAAGTTAATTCCTAAGTACTTTATTGTTTTTGATGCTGTTGTAAATGGAATTGATTTTATAATGTCCTTTTCAGATTTTTCATTGTTGGTGTACTGAAATGCAACTGATGTTTATTTGTTGACTTGGTATCCTGCTAATTTGTTATTAGTTGTGACAGCTATTTTACAGAGTCTTTAGGGTTTTCTAAATATAAAATCATTGTACTTTTTCCTTTCCCATTTGTATGCTTTCTTTTTCTTTTCTTTTCTTTTTTTTTGCCTAATTGTTCTAAGTAGAACTTCTTGTACTATGTCAAATAGAAATGGTGAAAAGTCGTCACATTGCCTTGTTCCTGAAGTTAGAGGGAAAGCTCTAAGATCTTCTAAGCTTCTAAGTCTTTCACCATTGAGTATGATGTTTACTATGGGTGTTTCATATATGGCTTTTATATTATGTTGAGGTAGTTTTCTTCTATTTTTAATTTGTTGAGTGTTGTTATAAAAAGAATGTTGAATTTTGTAAACTATTTTTTTCTTCATCAATTGAGATGATCATGTGCTTTTTCTTTCATCTTGTTGATGTTTATATTAAAATAATTGATTTTCATTTGTTGAACCAACCTTATATTAATCCACTTGTTCATGGTATTAACTTCTTAACATGATGCTGAATTCTGTTTCTACCATTTTGTTGAGTATGTTTACATCAGTGTTCATAAGAGATATCGATCTGTAATTTTCTTAGAGTGTGTTTGTCTGGCTTTGGTATCAGTGTTATGCTGGTCTCTTAGAATGAGTTAGAAAGTGTTCCCTTTTCTTCAATTTTTTGGATAAGTTTGAGAGGAATTGATTAATTTTTCTTTAAATGTTTGGTAGAATTCACCTGCAACAGCTGCAGGACTTTTCTTTATTGGGAGATTTTTATTACTGATTCAATCTCCTTAATACTTATAGGTCTATTCAGATTTTCTTTGTTTTCCTGATTTAGTCTTGGTAGATTCTGTGTTTCTATGAATTTGTCCATTTCATCTATGTTGTCCAGTTCTTTGGCATAAAGTTGTTCATTGTAGTTTCTTATAATCCTTTAATTTCTGTAGACTTAGTAGTGACGTCTTTCCTTTCTTTTCTGATTTTGATTTTGAGTAATTTGAGTCTTCTCTCTTTTTTTAGTCTGTCTTGCTTAAAAGTTTGTCAATTTAGTTGATCTTTTCAAAGAATCAGCTTTTTGTTTTATTGATTTTCTTTGCTACTCTTCTATTTATTCATTTATCCCTGTTTAATCTTTATTATTTCTTTCCTTCTAGTTTTGGATTTAATTGTTCTCCTTTTTCTGTTTCCTTGAGTTGTAAAGTTAGGTTGTTGATTTGATATCTTTTTTTTTTTAAATGTACACATGTATAGCTATAATTTCTCCCTTAGCACTGGTTTGCTATGTTCCATAATTTTTTGTATGTTGTTTTTATTTTTGTTTCTAAGTGTTTTCTAACTTCTAGTTTGATTTCGTCTTTGAAATAGTGTTTACAAGTATATTCTTTAATTTCCACAATTTTGATACTTTTATTGATTTCTAACTTCATTTTGCTGTGGCCAGAGAATAGAGTTTGTATGATATCTTCTTAAATATATTGAGACTTAGTTTGTGGCATAATAATGTGTCCTGGAAAATGCCCATGTGCACGTGAGAAGAATGTGTGTGCTATTGTTTTTGGGTAGAGTGTTCTGTAATGTCTTTTAGATCTAGTTTGGTTTATTGCAATAGGTGGTCTGTTTCCTTAGTTATCGTCAGCCTGGCAGTTCTGTTTATTATTGTGAACTGAGTATTGAAGTCTCCAGCAATATTGTAGAGCTGTCTATTTCTCTCTTAAATGCTGTCATTTTTTGCTTCATATGTTTTGAACATTTTGTGTCTTTGTGTCTTAAATGGGTCTCCTGAAGACAGCATATAGTTGGGGCATATATTTTTTCTTCTTAAAGATTTTATTTACTTATTTGACAGAGAGAGAGAGATCACAAGTAGGCAGAGAGGCAGGCACAGAGAGAGAGAGGGAAGCAGGTTCCCCACCAAGGAGAGAGCCTGATGTGGGGCTTGATCCCAGGACCCTGAGATCATGACCTGAAAAGAAGGCAGAGGCTTAACCCACTGAGCCACCCAGGCGTGGGGCATATATTTTTATCCATTCTCTTAATCTCTTTTGTTTGGAGAGTTTGATACATTTACATATGAAATAGTGATAAAGAGAGACTTTTATCATTGTGCTATTTATTTTCTGTATGTCCTGTAGACTTTTGGTTCCTCATTTCCTTCATTGCTGTATCTTTTTATGTTTAGTTGATTATGGTATGGTAAAATTTAAATTCCTTTGTCATTTTCTTTTGTGTATATTCTATACTTAATTTCTTTGGGGTTACCATGAGGAATACATTTCACATCTTAAAGTCATAATACTCTAATCTAAATTTATATCGGTTTTAGTAACATACACAAGCTCTATTCCTTTACAGCTGTAGCCCCCACCCTTTTGGTTATTGATATAACATTTTGTGCCCCCAAACATAATTCTTCTAAATGCATTAGACTTGTGGCACCTGGGTGGATCACTCGTTAAGCGTCTGCCTTTGGCTCAGGTTCTGATCCCAGGGTCCTAGGATTGAGCCCCGCATTGGGCTCCCTGCTTGGCAGGATGCCTGCTTCTCCCTCTCCTACTCCCCCTGCTTGTGTTCCCTCTCTTGTTGTGTCTCTCTCTGTCAAATAAATGAATAAATAAATAAAATCTTTAAATACATTAGTCTCTTAAGTTATGTAAAAAACGAGATTTGGAGTTACAAACCTAAGTTACATAATACTGGTTTTTATAATAATAATAGCTTTTTTCCCTTTAAATGAATTAGTCTCTTAAATCAAGTAGAAAACAAAAAGTGCAGTTACAGAACATTGTTATGTAATATTGGATTTTATAATTGCTCATGTATTGACCTTTATTGACATCTTTATTTCTCCATATGGCTTTAAATTGCTGTCTAGTCTCTTTTTATTTCACTTTGCAGGACTCCCTTAAACCTTTCTTGCAAGGCAGGTCTAGGAATCATGAATACCTTCAACTTTTGTTTGTCTGGGAATATCTTAATTTCTCTTCCACCTTTGAAAGACAGTTTTGCCAGATACAGGATTCTTGCTTGTCAGTTTTTCTAATTAGAACTTTGAATGCATTTGCCCATTGTCTTCTAGCCTCCAAAGTTTGTTTGTTTGGTTGGTTGTTTGCTTTCTCTCATGTAATTTACTTTCTAGTTGTGAGATTTAAACAGTATCGAATATATAGCACATAGTATAACAGATGGTGACAAGTATTACATAGAATAATAAATTAGGAAGTGGAGTGAGAAGTTCGGGCGCAATTTTAAGTAGGGTTGCCTGGGAAAGTCTCCCCAAGTAGGTGGTATTTGAGGATAGACAGAAAGGACGGAGAAACTAAGGAATGAGTATTTGGCAAGAGTCCATCTAGGGCCTTCCAAAAGCCTTTGACCTGCTCAGGACTTACATAAATGCCTCCTTTACCTCCTTATTCCTTAGGCTATTAGATGAAGGGGTTAAGCATGGGGGTCACCACTGTGTAGAGCACTGATACCACTTTGTCTTTCTCTGGGGACTGGCTCAATTTACTTCGAAGGTTTGTGAAGACGAAGGTGTTGAAGCCATAAGGTGGGAGGCACAGGTAGAGAAGGTCTTGGCCTGGTCTCCTGCAGAGAAGATCTGCATGATGGTCCTTAGAATAAACAGGACACCAAGATCACCATTACACACAGGCATGACGAAGATGGCCAACACAATAATGACTACCTCCTGGGCTTAGCTGTCCCCGTAGATCAGCTTTAACAAAGGGGGGAGGTCACAGAAAACAAAGTTGATCTCATTGTTCCCACAGAAGGAGAGGGTGAAGACTGTGACCCTTTGAACAAAGACATTGGAGAGGGGCACCTGGGTGGCTCAGTGGGTTAAGCCTCTGCCTTCAGGTCAGGTCATAATCTCAGGGTCCTGAGATCGAGCCCTCGTCAGGCTCTCTGCTTAGCAGGGAGCCTGCTTCTCCTCTCTCTGCCTGCCTCTCTGCTTACTTATGATCTCTCTCTGTCAAATAAATAAATAAAATCTTTGAAAAAAAAAAAGACATTGGAGAAACCAGCATTGTAAGCCCGAGACACTAATCCCTGGTGGGACTTCTCAGTCATGATGGTAACATAAGGCAGGGGCCATCACATGGCTACATAGTAGTCATAGACCATGATGGCCAGGAGGTAGCAGTTGATAGAAGCGAAGAGTGTGAAGAGGAAGAACTGAGCAGTGCAGTGGGTGTAGGACAGCACTGCCCTCTGCTCTAGCAGCATGGCCAATATCTGGGGCATAATGGCGGAGGAGTAGCAGACATCCACGAAGGAGAGGGTGCCAGGGAAGAAGTATATCGAGGTGTATAGCTGGCCATCCACGTGGATCAGGAGGACTATTATTGTGATCCCCAGTAGATAGAAGCTCAAAAACACCAGGAAGAGAAAGCCCCACTCAGAATGCTCACTAAATGCAGTGAGGAAGAACTCTGTCATTGTGGTGCCATTCTTCCCAGCCAAGTATCTGGCAGTTCACCTGGGAGCACTAGGTGGTTTAGTCAGTTACGTGTCAAGTCTTGACAAAATTCTCAAAGAGGTGGAGGGATCTGAAAGGGTTACCCTGGCCTCCAAAGTTTCTGATGAGAAATATGTATGTAATCTTATGGAGGATTCCTCATATGTGATGACTCACTCTCTTGCAGCTTTCAAGATTCTCTGTATTTTCAAAGTTTGATAATAATGTATGTCTGTTCTCTTTGAATTCATCTTGGAGTTTGTTGAACTTCTTGGAAGTTTATTTCATGTATTTTTTTTCCCCCCAAATTTGGGAAGTTCTTGGCCATTATTTCTTCAAATGTTCTCTTTCTCTTATTGTTTTCTGCTTCTGGAACTCCTATGATGCATATGTTGGTTTGATTGATGGTATCGCACAGGTCCCTTAAGTTCTTTTCACTTCAGGTTTGTTTTCTTTTTGTTCCTGAGCCTCAGTAATTTCCATTGTTCTATTTTCAAGTTCACTGATTCTTTCTTCTCCATCCTCAGGTTGGCCTTTGAATCCATTTAGTGAATTTTTTATTACAGTTACTGTCCTTCACCTCCCTAATTTATTTTTAGTTTATTTTAGGTTTTCTTTTTCTTTATTGATATTTCCATTTTGTTCACACATCATTTTCACTTTGGCTACATCTTTCTTTGATTCTTTGGGCATGTTTAAGACAGTTGTTTTAAAGCCTTTTGTCTAGTATATCTGCCATTAGGTCTTTCAGGAACAGTTTCTCTTAGTTTTTTTCCATTGAGTGGCCTATACTTTGCTGTTTCTTTGTATGCCTTTAATTTTGTTGTTGTTGTTGTTGTTGAACACCAGACATTTAAATCTAATAATATGGTAACTCTGGAAATTGAATTCTCTGCTTTCCCCCGGGTTTGCTGTACTGAGGATAAGACTGAAGTATAAACTTAATGCCTGCTCAGGTCTTTTGTGAACCTTTCTGTGGGCATGCATGGTCACTTTCTAGTTTTCCTTGTATATGTAGTGTTTTTTATGTCTTACTCTTTAATGCATGACTTCTTAAAGAGGAAAAAGGCAAAAAATGAAGAGGGGAAAAACTGGGCACTGGCCCTTTAAATCCTTGAGAAATCAGTTCAGCAGAGAGGATGGGGCTTGCAATAATGAAGGGGGGTGCAACAAGAATGGCTGTCTACTTCTATGCACTTTGGGAGCAGAAGCAGTAGCCAGTTATCAATATTTGAAGGATAGAGTTCTTTTAATTCCATCTATGTCCAGGAGGCTATGATCATGCTGCTCCAGGAACACTTGCACAGCTCTCCACTGGCTGCTAGTGTGCTGAAAGTTGAAATTGACTGAAGCTAACATATTTGCCCATTCAGGTCTTCTGGAAGTTGCAAGTTTTCATCTGACTCCAGACATCCAAAATAGTTACATAGGACAGATTTTGCCAGTGTAATTGTTGCCTAGGTAGAGACTAGGTAGAGAGAGACGTTCCTGGTGTTTCTCCTAGTCTACCATCTTCCCATCTCCACATAAATATTTTTTTCTAATGGAAGGATTATACAGATCTAAATAGTTATTAGTTGACTTAGCTACTAAAAAAGTTTGGGGTGTATTCTTTTTTAAATTCAAGAATAGTATTAGGTATCTTGGAAATTACTTGGTTTAGGTGACATACAAAATGGTTTCTGCAAATATTCTCAATGGCTTCTAAAGTGAATATGGAGTATTTTTTTAAAATTTGTTTTAAAATATTTATTTGAGAGGAAGAGAGATGGCACATGCAGGTGCACAAGAGCAGGGTAGGAGCAGAGGGAGAGAAACCAGCAGACTCCCCACTGAGTACAGATCCAACTTGGGGCTCAATCCCGGGATCCTGAGATCATGACCTGAGCCATAGTCTCATAAAAAATATTTAGCTACCAAGGCACCCCCAGAGTATTTTAAAAATGATTATTATATTCACTTTGGCAGGTCTTAAACATAGCAATTCCAAAATCTACTTTAGTTGTAGAAGAAATAAAAGTGCTTGTAATTTAAGTTAAAATTGTAGTCACAATGGGAGCTTCTTTATTACTATTTATTTATATTTTATATATACACAATTTATACACATCCCAACATATTTAACTATAAAAATATATATATTTAAATATATTTTTTAAAGATTTTACTTATTTGTTAGAGAGTGTGTGCATGCACAAACAGGGGATTGGCAGGCAGAGGGAGAAGCTGGCTTCCTGCCGAGCACGGAGCCTGATGTGGGACTCAGTCTCAGGACCCTGGGATCATGACCTGAGCTAAAGGCAGATGCTTAACCAACTGAGCCATCCAGGTGTCCCTAACTATAAAATATTTGACTAGATTTTCAGGAATGGTGAAGTACAGGATATTTTAACAGGGTGAAACTTATGGTCATATGATTATCATATAATCAAGTTGCTGTGAGTGGTCAAGAGGTAGAATTGACTGAACTCAGTTGCTAGGACCTCTTCTTAACTTCATGTAAAACAAAATAAACTATATCAGGATTCTTTTTGGTAAGTACTTGTTTCCAGGACTATGAGCTTTCTAATCTTGAGATTTTTTTTTCTTTTAAGTAGATATGATAGAATTTATTGTTTTTTAACTTTACTGCCTAGCTGTGTGATCTTGAACAAGTTTTTTGGTCTCTATAAGCCTCAGTTTATTAATAAAAGGGGGATAGTAATGCAAAAATGATCATAAAGCCTGGAAATGTAATGTAAAAATTCCACTTCTATAGAGAGCCATTTCACTCAGGAGATGTACAGGAATGTTCATTAAGCAGTTTCTAAGAGCAAAACTCTACCCATTTGTCTATCAATAGGAGAATGAATGAATATATTGAAAATGAATGGACCATAACTACATATACTATCATGGATAGATATCAAAAATACAATGTTGAGTGTAAACAAACCACATAATATATACTGTCAGACCCCATTTTTATAAAATTATAAAATGTGTACAAATCCTATTTAAGGTTTCATACACATCTGGTAAAACCATATAGAACAGCAGAGGAATAATTAATTCAGAAGTCATGATAGTAGATAGTGGCTTCTTTGATGGAGAGTAGGAGAGGGTGTACTGTGGTCTTCAAAGTATTGGTAATCTGCTTCTTAAGAAGTATGGGTACATGGGTATTTGTTTATTCTTTTGATTGTTTTTAATATTTATTACATATTTAAAATACTCATATACATGTGATCACACTTACTGTTATACTTTTTGAAAAATACATAATGCTTAGAGCTTTTTCTTTTATTATGAAATAAGATCTTTGAAAGAGATTAAAGTCTCTCATAAATCTTCTACCCTAATAGACAAATTTGTATTTCTGTAAATTCTATTCAAATTTTCAAGGTTAGATTTAAATTTGTCATCTTGCCATTTGTTTTCTGTTTGTCCCATTTGTTCTTTGTTCTCTCTTCCCTCCTTTTCTTCCTTCTTTTTGATTAATTGAAATTTTTTATGATTCTATTTTATCTCTTTTGTTGACTTATTAGTGATAAGTTTTATTATTTACATGACTATTTTGAGGCTAATAGCAGACATCTTTTTCTCATATCTTCCTTAAAGTGGTGTTATAACCCTTCACTTAGAGTATAAGAACATTCAGTAAGTTACTTGCATTTTTCCTTTCCTGGCCATTGTGCTTTAGTTGTTATGCATAAGTTTGAGCTACATTCTACATTGTTATTTTTGTTTAAACAGTCACCTTTTAAGGAGATTTTAATAATAAGGTAAAGTATCTAATATTTATTCATGTAGTTACCATTTTTAGTAGTTTCATTGTACAGATCCATATTTCTAATATGATGTCATTTTTTTTTTTCTGCCTAAAGGATTTTCTTTTTGAAATATTTATTATAGGGGCACCTGGGTGGGTCAGTGGGTTAAGCCTCTGCCTTTGGCTCGGGTCATGATCTCAGGGTCCTGGGATCAAGCGCCGCACCGGGCTCTCTGCTTGGCCGAAAACCTGCTTCCCACCCCTCTCTCTGGCTGCCTCTCTGCCTACTTGTGATCTCTCTCTCTCTGTCAAATAAATAAATAAAATCTTAAAAAAAATAAAATATTTATTATAGCATAGAGTGGATGGTGAAAAGTATTTTCTTATCTTTGTATGTCTGAAAGGTCCTTGTTTTACCTTTTATTTTTATTTTATTTTTCTTAAAGATTTTATTTATTTATTTATTTGACAGACAGAGATCACAAGTAGGCAGAGAGGCAGGCAGAGAGAGAGGGGGAAGCAGGCTCCCCGCTGAGCAGATAGCCAGATGTGGGGCTCGATCCCAGGAACCTGAGATCATGACCTGAGCCGAAGGCAGAGGCTTAACCCACTGAGCTACCCAGGTGCTCCAATTACCTTTTATTTTGAAGGATATTTTCTTTGGGTATAAAATTCTGGGTTGACTTTTTGTTTTTTTTCTTTCAGTACTTAAGAGGTAGTGGTCCACTGCCTTCTCCATTTGTCTTGTTTCTGATGTCATCTTTATCTTTCTTTTTTGTATGTAAGTATCTATTTTATTCTTTATCACTGGTTTTAGGTATTGTTATTATGATATGCCTTGGTTTAGTTTTTTCATGTTTCTTATACTCATGTTCTTTGAGATTCTGAGATTGATGAATTTGTAGTTTTCAACTAATTTGGAAAATTTGGTTATTATTTCTTCAAATATCTTTCCTCTATCCTGCCACTATTTTGAGGATGCAAATTATATGTATAGTAGGCTGAATTGAAGTAGTCCCACTGCTTACTGATGTTCTGTTCATTTTTTAAATTACTGTTTCTTTCTAGGTCTCATTTCATAAAGTTTTTACTTCTGTTTCTTAAAGGTCACAATTTCTTCTTTTTTTTTTTCTTTTTTTTTTTATGTGTAATCTGTTCATTCCATCCATTGTACTTTTCATCTCACATACTGTAGTTTTCATCTCTAGAAGTTTGATTTGGGTCTTTTTCATATCTTTCATGTGTGCTGAATTTTTGGAATCTATGAAATACCTGATAATTCTTTTACTATTCTAGTCTCTTAATTATAATTGTCAGAATTGAGTTGGTTTAGATTGATTTTTCTTATTTTGGATCATATTTTTATGCTTCTTTGGATGGTTGGTAATTTTGTGTTGCATGTCAGAAGCTATAAATATTATCTTTTGGGTGTTGGATATTTTTATTTCTCTATAAATAATTTGTTTACTTTATTCTGGGATGCAGTTAAGTTATTTGGAAACAGTTTGATCTGTCAGGACTTGCTTTTAAGATTTATTAGGTAGAACTGAGTAGTGTTCAGCCAAGAGTTAATAATTCTTCATTCTTGAGGCAAGACTTTGCTAAACAAGACTTTTCTGGATACTCTATACAATTACTGTAAATTAGCAAGTTTTTCTCTCAGGCTGGTGGGAGAAGGCACTATTAGCCCATATGAGTGCCAAGCACTATTATTGTTAACCATTCCTGGTCTTTCTTTCCCTGGTCTTATGAAATTTTCTTATATGCATATACTATCAGTAATCAGTTGAATTCTCAAGGAGAACCCTGTGAAGATCTCTGTAGTTATCCTTCTAGAGAGGCTGTCTCTCCAGAGAATTTTAACCATCTTGTCCTCCCCAGTCTTCCAGCACTATCTCCTCAACCCAAGTTGTTTCCTGGGCTTCTCTTGATTTTCCCTATTCTGTGTCAGACCTTCTCTCTCCTAACACAGCTTCAATAGGCCTACCAGTTTTGTTTTTAGTTCCTGTTTTCTTTTTGGTAAACAGGAACTCCTTTTTCTTGCAAGCTCAGCTACCTTTTCCTTCTTATGGGCCAAGTGTTGTCCTGGTTTCCTCCATGTTTGCCTTGTGCTTGATGGAAGCTGTTGGAAATGCTCAGTACTTTTCTCAGGAAGTTTGGCCTCACCCATAACCCAATAGCTGGTCCTTGGTACATCTAGGAGAGCTCCTTGGAGACTGATGTGCCCACAGGAGGCCCCATCAGCTTTAGGCACTGGAATGGATTGGATTATTTTCTAAGTGGAAGAACTTTCTACTTCTCTAGTTTAACCTTTCCTTGCAAAATGAAATGGGGAAATCACTTTCCAAATAGACAAGCTCAAGTGAGAATAAAAAATATCCTCTACTAGGTAGTCTGACAGTACCTGCATTAGTCAGTGTTTGGATAAGAACAAGCCCTTCAAGGAGTAATGGAACCCTTCTTTGGACCTTAATTGATCTTTTTGTTTGTTCTGCTTTTTATTCTTTGTGGAAAAGTAATTTGTAGTGCAAAGTGGCTTTCAATGTTATAGGTGCTGTATTATGTAATACTGTTCTTATCAAAAGGTCATTTTTGCTTGTTTTGACTTTTTAAATTTCTGATCTAGCCCATGTTTATTTTTATTTTTAATTTTATTTCTTCTTGTTTTTAAACAAGAAGTTTAAAGTTCTTCCTCTTATTTATGCTACTTTACCAACCTCCACCCACATCATCTGCCAGAGGAATGGGAAGGAATGGGGCACTTGGTTTACTCCTTTTTTAAAAAAATTTTTTCCAAACCAGTTGGCTAGATAGCTTCAGAAGTCACCTTTCTCTGGTGAGTTTGTTACATAAAGTGGAGCCTCATTGGTTATAAATCTGACTCCTAAGAAACTGGGTTGTGTTTATTACTAAGAATTAAAGCCATCTTGGCCTGGTTGTCCCTTTAGGGTCTGTGATGTTGTCCACCCCTGATGACCAGGGTGAGTGATCCTGGTTCATGAATAGGGCAGCTACTTACAGAGGTACCCTGTTGTGTAAGAAAGTTCTATAGAGTAGTGGTGACTAAAATTTCTTTTGGTAAAATGAGGTTGTTAACCAATTTACTTAATAAGTGCAGAATTTGCAGATTCATTGGCATGGGTTTGTTCTTTTTAAATTATTTTACTTTATTTTTCTTCATCATGGTGATTGTGCTCTTTAATCCCCATCTCCTGTTTCACCCTGCCCCTCATCTACCTGCCCCCTGTTAATCATCTGTCACTCCTCTAGAGTTAAGAGTCTGTTTCTTGGCTTCTCTCTCTCTCTCTTTTTCCCCCCTTTGCTTATTTTGTATCTTAAATTCTACGTTTAAGTGAGATCATGTGATATTTATTTTTTTATGAATTATTAGTATTATACTCTAGCTCTATTCATGTTGTTGCAAATGCTGAGATTTCATTCTTTTTTATGGCTGATTAATATTCCATTGACTGTATATACCATCTCTTCTTTATCCATTCATCTATACTTGAGCTGCTTCAGTAATTTGGCTATTGTAAATAATGCTGAAATAAACATAGGGATGCATGTATCCCTTTGAATTTGTGTTTTTGAATTTTGGGGGTAAAGACTCAGAAGTGTGATTACAGGATCATAGAGTAGTTCAATTTTTAACTTTTGGGGGAACTTCCATACTGTTTTCCACAGTGGCTGTACCAGTTTGCATGCTGACTGCCTACAAACTGGGCACAAGTTTTTTTTTCTCCACATCCTCTCTAACACTGTGTTTCCTGTATTTTTTATTTTAGGCATTCAGACATGTATGAGATGATACCTGATTGTAGTTTTGATTTGCATTTCCCGTATGATAAGTGACATTGAGTATCTTTTCATGTGCCTATTGGCCATCTGTATGTCTTCTTTGGAGAAACGTCTGTTCATGGTTTTGCCCATTTTTTTTTATTGAATATTTATTTTTTGGGTATTGAGTTGTATTAGTTTTTACATATTTTGGAAACTAACCTTTTATCAGATACATGGGTAAATTCCTAGAAACATATAATCTTCCGAGACTGAATCATGAAGAAATAGAAAGTCTGAATAGACCAATTACCAGCAAGATTGAATCAGTAGTCGAAAACCTTCAAACAGACAAAAGCCCAGGACTACGTGGCTTCACTAGTGAATTCTACCAAACATTCATAGAAGACTTAATACTTATCCTTCTCAAATTGTTCCAAAAAATTGAAAAGCAGGGAATGCTTCTAAATTTATTTTTTGAGGCCCACATTACCTCGATACTAAAACCAGACAAGGACACCGTTTAAAAAAAAAGAGAGAGAGAAGAATAGAGAGAGGAAAGAAAGAAAATTACAGGCCAGTATCTGTAAATAACATAGATGCAAAAATTCTCAACCAAAGATTAACAAACTGAATTCAGCAATACATTAAAAAGTTCTTACACCATGATAGAGTGGGATTTAGTCTCAGAATGCAGTGTGGTTCAACATGTGCAAATCAGTCAATGTGATTTACTACATTAACAAAATGCAAGGTAAAAAAATCATGTGAGCATGAGTAGGAAAAAAGGCTCTTCAAGATCCATTTATGATAAAAACTCTCAACAAAGCAGATGTAGATAGAATATACCTCAACATAATAAAGGTCACATATAACAAACCCACAGCTAACATACTCAGTGGTGAAAAGCTGGAAGCTTTTCTTCCAAAATCAGGAAAAGGACAAGGATGCCCACTCTTACCACTTTTATTCAACATAGTATTGGAAGTCCTAGCTGGAGCAGTCAGGCAAGAAAAAGAAATAAAATACATCAAAATTGCAAAGGAAGAGGTAAAACTTTCACTATTTACAGATGACATGAATTGATATATAGAAAACTCTAAAGACTCCATCAAAAAGTGTTAGAACTAATAAGCAAATTCAGTAAAATTGCAGGATAAAAAATCAATATACTAAACTCATTTCCATTTTTATACACTAATAATGAGCTACCAGAAAAAAGGAGTTTGCATCAAAGAAGTAAAATACCTAGGAATAAATTTGACTTAGGAGTTCAGAAACCAGTATACTGGAATCTACAAGCCATTGATGAAAGAAATTGACAACAATACAAATAAGTGGAAAGAGATTCCATGCTCATGGATTGGAAGAGTTCATATTGTTAAAATATTTTTATCACCCCAAACTGTAGATTCAGTATAATCCCTATCAAAATTCCAATGGCATTTTTCACAGAATTAGAAAAAACAATTTTAAAATATTTATGGAGCCATCAAAGATTCTGAATAGCCAAAGCAATCTTGAGAAAAAACAAAGCTGAGGTTACTTTATTACAGAGTTATAGTAATTAAAACAGTGTAGTATTGGCATAAAAACAGACACATAGATCAGTGGTATAGAATAGAGAGCCCCCAAGTAAACCCATGTATATATGACCAATTAACTTATGACAAAAGAGGCAAAAATACACAATAGGGACAGGACAGTCTCTTTAATAAACGGTGCTGGGAAGCAATGGCCATGGTCACCAAACTGTGGAAAGAACCAAGATGCCCTTCAACGGACGAATGGATAAGGAAGATGTGGTCCATATACACTATGGAGTATTATGCCTCCATTAGAAAGGATGAATACCCAACTTTTGTAGCAACATGGACGGGACTGGAAGAGATTATGCTGAGTGAAATAAGTCAAGCAGAGAGAGTCAATTATCATATGGTTTCATTTATTTGCGGAGCATAACAAATAACATAGAGGGCATGGGGAGATGGAGAGGAGAAGGGAGTTGAGGGAAATTGGCGGGGAGATGAGCCATGAGAGACTATGGACTCTGAAAAACAACCTGAGGGTTTTGAAGGGGCGGGGGGTGGGAGGTTGGGTGAGGCAGGTGGTGGGTATTATGGAGGGCACGCATTGCATGGAGCACTGGGTGTGGTGCAAAAACTATGAATTCTGTTACGCTGTAAAGAAATGAAATAAAAAAAAATATATATAAAAATATATTTAAGGATATAGTAAAAAATACATTGATGTACTTAAAATATATTCAAGAATATATTCTTCATAAATACATTTTATTTCAAAAAAATGGTGCTGGGAAAACTGGACAGATACATGCAAAATAATGAAACTGGATTACTATCTTACCATACAACACAAAAATTAACTCAAAATAGATTAAAGATATTAAAAAATAGATTGAAGAATGTAATGCCAGAAACCATAAAACTTATGGGAGAAAACAGAGGTTGTCAGCCTGGCATCACTCTTGGAGATCTTTTCCTCCCTCCCTCCCTCCCTCTTTCTTTCTCTTTCTCTTTCTCTTTCTCTTTCTTTTCTTTTCTTTTCTTTTCTTTTCTTTTCTTTTCTTTCTTTCTTTCTTTCTTTCTTTCTTTCTTTCTTTCTTTCTTTCCTTCTTTCTTCCTTTCTTTCCTTCTTTCTTCTCTTTTCTTCTTTCTTTCTTCCTTTCTTTCTTTCTTTCTTTCTTTCTTGACCTCAGGGGTCTGACTCCAAATGCAGTGGCAACAAAAGCAAAAATAAATGAATGAGACTATGAAAAGGATTCTGGTCAGCAAGGGAAATCATCAACAAAACAAGACAACCAAATGCTTGGGAGAACATATTTGCAAGTCATATTTAATTAAGGGTTAACATCCAAAATCTATAAAGAACTTCTACAACTCAGTAACAAAAATACCCCCAAACAATCTGATTACAAAAAGATGGCCAGCAGGTGCATCAAAAGATGCTCAACACTAATTATGAGGAGAATGCAAATCAAAACCACAATGAGATGTTACCTCACACTTGTCAGAATGAATATTATCAGAAAGATAAGAAATGACAGGTATTGGAAGGCATGTAGAGAAAAGGGGGCCCTCTTGCAATGTTGATGGGAATGTAAATTGGTGCAGCCACTATGGAAAACAGTATGGAGGTCCCTCAAAAAACTAAAGCTAAAACTACCATATAATCTAGCAATTTTGTTTCTAGGTATTTATCTAAATAAAATAAAAGCAATAAATTGAAATGATATGTTGCACTTCTATGTTCATTACAGCATTATTCACATAGTCAAGTTATGGAAACAACCAGTGTTCTTTGATGGATCTGACCCAAATTTAACCAATAGTTTTAGCTTTCACTGGTGACTTTTTTTCTCGAATCAGTTATTAAAAACTGTGTGTTTTTAAATGACGGTAAAATGCTCTTCAAAGTCAGTCATTTTTCAACATTTATCAGATGTCATTCAGCTGTAAGTTTGTTTTCCCTTATCTATTTATCAGTGTATCATCTATTCTTACTACCAGCACTTCTGACACAAAATGTATATGTTTTCTACATCAAACAAATTATCCAGTTCTGTGTGGACACCAACTGGGTGTCCTACAATTCAGTTCAATTCTGACACTACCTGGAGTTAGCAAGACCCTACAGGTTAATGGCTCAGTCACACAAGACTGATTCCCCACTTCAGAGCCATCACAAGTCCAGACTTCCCGTAATTCTGGCCAACTGGCTATAAATCACTGGTTTTTAAGACCATTCCTTGGGTTCAGTTATTTGCTAGAATGGCTCACAGAATTCAGGAAGATTGTTTGCTATTACTGATTTATTATAAATAGTACAACTCAGGAACAACCAAATGAAAAATGTATAGGGTAAGGTGTGGGGGAAAAGGTATGAAACTTTCATGCCTTCTCTGGCCATGTACCCAGCACCTTGATGTGTTAAAAAAAAAAAACAAAACCTGGAAGTTTTCTCAACTCTGTGGTTATTATGGAGGTCTCATTAAGTAGGCATGGTTGATAAAATCACTAACCATTATTGATTAACTCATTGTGTAGCCTTCCCCGCCTCCTTGGATATCCTGAAGTGGAGCTGAAAGTTCTCAACCTTTAATCATGCCTTGGTCACCTCTGGTGACCAGCATCTCAGCCAAGAATCATCTCATTAGTATTACCAAAGGCACTCTTATCACTCAGGAAACTCCAAGGATTTTAGAAGCTCTTTTGCTAGGAAACCAGGAATGAAGACCAAATGTTTATTACATCACAGTTATCACTCTATCTAGTTAGTACAGACTTGTGGATTTTTATTTAGTGAATTACATTAGTATCTTAAGGGTTTCTGTCTCTCTCTTCTTTTAAAATATTTATTTATTTGAGAGAGAGCACCTGAGCTGGGGTCAGGATGAGGGAGGAGCAGGGGGGCAAGAGAGAAGCAGGCTCCCCACTGAGCAGGGAGTCTGATGCAGGGCTCTATCCCTGGACCCTGAATCATGACCTGAGCTGAAGCACTTAACAGACTGAGCCACCCAGGCACCCCAAGGGTTTATTTTTAAGTACATGATAATGACTTTTTTTGTTTCTAATTTGGCATGACCTAATAAGAGGAAATGAGCTAAAATCAAAGCCAAAGTTCTTTTATTTAGTATTCTTGGTTTTTTAGGAACAGAGCTTACCTCAGATGTTTTGTAATTTTGAAGCTGTACTGTAAGGATACATGTAATAAGAAAGGGACAAATCTCAGCAACTTGGCAAGATCTCTCAGAACCTAGGGAAAGTTAAACTGTCAAATTTTAGTCCCACTTTCCCTTTCCCCGAACAGGAACAAATGGGACAATTATGTGAGCCTCATGGAGAATAGAACTGATAGGCCATTCTAGAACCTCAGAAGGATTCTGGTTATCTTGGATTCTTGGTTATCTTGTCCGTCTAGCTTTAGGAGTTCACAGATCCACCAATAACCTGACTTCTTTTTAAGTCTTTTTGTTTTTCTTAATACTTCTAACTGTCTGGTATATCCATTAATTGCTGAGAAAAAGAGAGAGAGGGAGAGAGGCATGGGAGGTTCTCACTGTTGTTGCTTGGGCAGAGCTTCCCCTACCAGAACCTTCATAATTTGCCTGCTAATCCTCAGACTATAGCAGGTACCCATTCCCAGCCCATTTAGGTGGATGTAGGGAGTCATGATTTTCAGAACACATTCCTTTTCATGGAATATCGTATGGCTAGCTCCCCTTGTAGTAGTCTGGAGAGGGCATTTTCCCTAAGTGGCTAGTATGGATAGAGTTTGCAATATGTATCTGCATCCTGGTTCTTCATCCTTCCAGAACAGGGCCTAACTGTGTAGGCAATGTAAGCTAAGTGATTGACTTTCTGAGTTATTTTCAGAATATTAATATGTGATATTTATTTTATTTTCAGTAATCCTAATACTAAAAATTGGTATAAAACTTAGACAAGGAATTTCAATAATCTAATACCTGTTATTATTCACTAAAAGTATTATGAAAGCATGGCAGTTAATTAAGTGTACCTCATTAATTTAGCTTGATAAAGAGCTATAAATATAACTGTATATTTCCTTATACTTCTGTGTTACTACAGCATCATCATTTAATATTTTACTTAAAAGAGCTATTTAGCACTTTCTTTGAAAATCTGTGTAACAGACTATTTCCCCTTAACATTTTCTGGAAGCCCAAAATAGACTTCCCACATTGTATAATTTGCCTCTGAAAATTTCTGCATTGAGTTTCCCTTGTTCATGTGTTCCTGTTATTTAATATGACTGAAATATTAATAACTAATTGTTTAAAGTGGAGTATTTCAGTTAACTCCATGTGTAATTAAAAAATTTAAATACATTAACATTTCACAACATAGTCTGTGATTGGGATTAGGACTGTTTGTGTTTGCTATTCAAATACTCAGTATAATATTTGACATTTGGATAAAATGCTATTTTCATATGAAGTATATTTGTTTAAAATTTTAGAGGGGATATACTAGAGAACTTGGAAAATTTGTATTTAATGTAAAATTATTTTATTATTTTCAGATATTAAAAGTACAGAACAGTTTTTGGGAATCTCACAGGCCTATATGACTCTTAGGTTTTGCAGGTTTGCATCCTTTAATGTTATGTTCCTCTTTTTTGTCATACATAAAACATTTGATCTATAGGTCTTGCTCAAAATGGAATAAAGAGTGAGAAAAGTGAGATGAGATACCCTTTCAATTCTTTTCTAGAGAACGTAAAACTATCTCATTTCTTTTAAGCAGACTCTCCCAAATGATTAACTATTTCACAAGAGGAAACCTTTATTTTAAAGTATAATACTTTCCTGTACATTGTGTGAATTGTTAAATGTGTTGACGTTTAAAAAAGCTGCCTGACGGAACTAACTATTTACAACAAGTCTGGGCCAGCCAGAACTACTTGGGAAGGGCATATAGACTTACTGAAGTTAAAACTACTACAAGGCAAGATTATTCTAGAGACATGAAGTCTAGGTTATGACTTCAGGAAATACCACTTTGAAATTAGTCTCTAGGTAGGATTAAATAAAAATTTGAAATATGTATCTAAAATTAAGTTACCATACTGAATAGAACTCATTGCCAACGGATTTTTAAAAGCATTTTGGTTACTGTTATTTTAAATGCTTTAAGAATGTTTGAAACTGAATTGTGGAATTACTTTATAATGAAGGGTTTAAAAGAATGTGGTCTTTCCTGGCTGTGAAAATGTGATTTTTGTTATAAGTTGATTATGAGAAAGCTATTAACTAGTGATATATAACCCATGTCTGACTGAAAAAGCAAAATTACTTAACTGTGTGCCTGTAAAAAGAAAATAACCTCTCAATGCCAAATTATGAATCATGTTTCTCATTGTAGTAAACAACCAAATGAAAAGTTAAAATACAGATATCTAGGATTCAGTTATTATCTGAATTCTTATTTTAAGTGGTGGAAATGATCTTTTTATATTGTCTATAGGAATTATGTATACACATATACACACAATATACAGATATATACACAAACTATATGCTGTAGGCTTATACACTCTACACTGTATAAAATTATTGTATTTATACTTATACAGTACATATAATCGTATAAGGTATCTATGTGTATATATATAGTGTATGTATATGTAGTGTGTGCATGTATATATATAGAAACAGGCTGACATATATAGTATATATTATATAATATATATTATGTGTATATATATATATAGTAGAGAACAGTGCATTTCTAGGCTATTTCTATTATGTCATATGGAGAAATAATTATATCAGTAATCCTAAGTCTTTTTAATTAGAGCAATTATCTTATAAGCAGGACTTCCTTTGCCATATATTTTAAGGTTGTACTATATAGAATTACTGGTGGCAGTTGTATACATTTATTTTTTTTGTCTTAGCCCTCTACTAAGCAGACTGTTGTCAGAGGACATGTTTTTGTTTTTTTTTAAAGATTTTATTTATTTACTTGACAGAGATCACAAGTAGACAGAGATGCAGGCAGAGAGAGGGGAAGGGAAGCAGGCTCCCCACTGAGCAGAGAGCCCGATTCGGGGCTCTATTCCAGGACCCTGGGATCATGACCTGAGCCGAAGGCAGAGGCTTTAACCCACTGAGCCACCCAGGTGCCCCTCAAAGGATACCTTTTAAAAGAGAATGTGGGGGTGCCTGGGTGACTCAGTGGGTTAAAGCCTCTGCCTTTGGCTCAGGTCAGGATCCCAGGGTGCTGGGATCGAGCCCCGCATCGGGCTCTCTGCTCAGCAGGGAGCCTGCTTCCCTTCCTCTCTCTCTGCCTGCCTCTCTGCCTTATTGTGATCTCTGTCTGTCAAATAAATAAAATCTTAAAAAAAAAAAGAGAATGTGATCGTGACTTTTATACAAATAAAAAATGAATACATATTAAAGATTATATTTAACTCATTAATTAGTGGTATTATGAGATTGTCCAAAGTACCACATGTTTACGGTCAAATAAGGGATGCTGAAATCAATGTACAAGTGAATGCAGAATAGATAAAACTGATCAATATCCACTGGACAATAATCAGGACCAGTTTGCATTCTAGGACCTGTTTGTATTATTATCCATTTCCACAAGTTGACTTCTGTTTCTATGGAGTTATAAAAAAGTCTAGTCAATGACAAATGCCTGAACTAGTCAAGACACACATTAAATTTCAGTCTTGAACAGTTTTTCCTTACTGTTCACTACCATTTTCATTTCTGGTATTTTATATTAACTTGATTTGAGTTGTTGCCAGGGAGAAATTGTTTCATGTCCTTCTACTTATTTCAGCTTAATCATGTAAATTTTGTGAGTGCAGATACTCAAAAATGCATGAATCTATAAATCACTAAAATAATGTTCTGGGTGTAATTGCAAAAGTTGAATGGCTAAAACCTGTGTCCTGCTTCAGAAAATAGAAGAAAATAAGGTTTTTATAAATCGAGTATTTTTTTAATTTTAATGGAGGAGTCAGTTATTTGAAGGAATCCATCAATGAATACTTTTGAAAAGCAAGAATTCTCTTTGGATAGAATTAATTCCTCCTTGCCTTTTTATTTTATAAATGAGAGCTTTGTATATCACATTTTAAGTTGGGTATAACTTTAACTCCACAATAATTAGAACCACTGCACCATGAATGAAGCAAGTATGGCATGTTACATTCATGAAAAACTCATATTATGTGATTTTGCTCTCATGTTGCTGTCTTGCAAAAATTTCCCATTTTATAACTAATAATAATATATTATAACTAACTTACATACTCTTCTCATTTTGAGGAATACCAGTATGGTGACATAAACTTTACCTGTAACCCTGGCAATTGGACTGTGAGTCAGTCAGATAGTCCTGCTCAAGACATTGACTCTAAGGGAGTGATGAATGTTAAATTAGTCAGATGAGATGATGCACCTGTGAAGTAGTTTCAGCAGTATGAGTATGAAGAGTGGTGATGTGTATTCAGTGGGTTCTCAGGGCTGAGTTTATGGCTTAGGATTTTCATCATGCCTTGCCTTCTTTGATTTCCTTTGGAATGTGATTCTCTGGGCTTCCATTGATTCTATGATCTACCTGGTTTTTTTGGCGATCAGTTTCTTTTCTGCTAAAGTTAACTGGACTTTGTTTCTGTTGTTTATTAAGCAAACAAAAACCAAAACAAAACTCTAATAGAAGAAATAATCAAGTACATGAATATGCTTCTAGTTATACGAGCATATCAAATTTATATAATGCAAAGTGAAGTATATTTTACTGTATGTGAGAAAAATAGAAACAATGCTGAAATCATTAGATTGCTGAATTGTAACCTAACAGACACATGAATCAATTTATAGAATAATAGTACAACTATGAATATATCATTTTGAAGTATTATAATACATCTTTTACCTTAGAGTCCCATGCCCAAGAATATCCTTTGAATATTTAAAACTTCTCTGGCATCTTAAAATATTAGCTGCTTCTAGTAATAGTGGAGTAGCTCGTATTGAACTAATCCTCCTGCAGAAAACCATTATAAATTCTGGACAAAATACAAAAACCCCGCAACTCTGAAGGCACTGGAGAGTGACCATAAGCAGGCAGAAATGGAAGGGAAGTCAACACTTGGAGAGAATACCACTACATAAACAAAAATGAGATTTTATTGCCAGCAGACCTGCATTACAAGACATGCTGAAGGGGAGTTTTTCAGGCTGAAGGGAAGTGATACCCAATGGAAACTAGGATTTTCCATAGGAATAAACAGCACCAGAAATGGGAAGTATTTGGGTAAATGTATTTATTACTCCCCAATTCCTTTAAAACACATGTGACTGTTTAAGGTAAAAATTGTGTTGTTGTATTATGAGGTTTCAATCTGACATATGTAAATGTAATAACTACAAAGATTATAGCATAATGTTGAAGAAGGGAAATTGCAAGGTTCCTGCATTTTCATGAAGTGGTACAATATTAACTCTCAGTAGACTGTGGAAAGTTAAGGATATATGTTGTTATGCTTTGAGCAATTACTAAAAATAATGTAAAGAGGGATTGCTAAAATATGAGGTTAACAGTTTTTAATATGCTGGCATGCAGCTGAATCCAGATTTCAAATTTATTTAAATGATTAATTTCCAGTATAAGATAATTTTTTTAAATTTTATTTATTTATTTGACAGAGATCACAAGTAGGCAGAGAGGCAGGCAGAGAGAGAGGGAGAAGCAGGCTCCCTGCTGAGCAGAGAGCCCGATGTGGGGCTTGATCCCAGGACCCTGAGATCATGACCTGAGCCAAAGGCAGAGGCTTAACCCACTGAGCCACCCAGGCTCCCCTAAGATAATTTTTAAATGGTAAAGTAGAAAATACTAGCAGCATGTAAAAGTACTGAAATAATGCAGAAACTCCTGGATAAGTAATAATAGTTATTGTTATAATTTATTTAGTGCTATTATCAGCATTGTGTTAAGCTCTTTACATATATTATCACATTTATTCATTACAACATCCTTAATAAGGTAGTTACTATAATTAGTTCCATTTTACCATAAGTGAGGTATTAAATAATGTGGTTTTAAATAATTTACCCAAGGTATCATAGATAGTAAGTGGCAGAGGCAAAATTAGAACCCAGAATATCCGATTTTAGAGCTTGTGCACCTAACTACTATATTGTATTTCTCAGATAATGAAACTTGAATTAAGCTTATGATCAGCATATATTGCAAATAAAGTATAGTATATGAATAAACTAAAGGTGAAGCATTTGTTAAAATATGAAATATGATAAAGTGTCAATTCCTATTTCTAATATTCTTAGCATTCTCTTTTCCTCTTGTATGATATATACATGTCAGTTTCTCCTTTATAAACTTGATAATGATCATCTAAGTGTATCTCCGTGGTTAATCCTTGGGATAGATAATTTCTATCCCAAATTCTCTACTTTGGCTTTATTTTGTCACATAGCACTTTCTTTACTTGGTGGCCCCCTCTTTCAATATATCTCGCTGGAAAACAAGAGCGTCTTATAGCCTGGAGTAGGAAAAATGAGGGAAAAGTTTGTGATTCATAGGCCATGGAGATGAGGAAAATCTGGCTACTGTTGGTGGGGAAGGACATAGAGTTATATATATATTATATGTATATAATAGGATATAACATGTATTATATTTATATATATTATATATGTAATATATAATATATGTCATTAAAATTATTAAAACCATTTAAATATATAATATATAATATATTCATTATATATTACATAAATTATATATAAATATATAATATATAAATCTATATTTATCATATACATAGTGTATTATTATAAATTATATTATCATATTTTATATATAATAAATAACATTTATTTTATATATTATATTATATATTATTTATTATGATAACTATCAATAATTATTACATAATAATTATTAATCATTGTTATTTATTATTATTATATTTATTATATATTATTATATATATAATATATAACTCTATGTCCTTCCCACCAACAGTAGCCAGATTATATATATATATGATATATATTATATATATAAATATATATAACAGCCAGATATATATATATATATGTATATATATAATATATATTATATATTCTATATAAATGTATATATATAATATATAATACATATATAAAATATATAATACATATATGTAATATATATAGAATACTCTGTATCAGGTTTATAAAAATGTTCTGCATTCTGTCTTCTGCATTTCTATTTCACAATGCATAGTATAGCTATATTTTCAAACTTTTTTTGTTAAATAGCAAAGAACCCTTTTTCCAAATTAAAAACTTCATTATTGCATTGTTAAAAGTAGTATTTTATTTACACAGATGTTTTAATAAGTTTGCATTTGTAATGTTTGCCTCAAGTCCATGAGATTAATCACACTTTGCTAAAAGCAGAATTTGAAAATAATGTAGATAATTATGAACTTAGTCTCAGTTATATCTGTGGTTTTCGTTGCTGAGTATTAAAGTGGTAAAAAATGGCCCTACTAACAGAGAGGCAGGGGTTCACTGTATCCCATCTCCCCCCTTTTCTTGGATTATCTTGAGTGATTAGAACTATGTATAGACACTGGAGGTTTAAGGCATGTAAAAGTCTGAAGGGTCTTTTGAACTGCTCCTTAGGGTACTTGCTGTGGTTGAAGTCAGGTAGCCTACTCTGAGGGACCACTGACTAAACTGAAAATATGCTGAATAGGCATATCAGCCTGGAATCAGCAAATAACATGGAAGGTGGAGAGTTTGGGAGGTGTAATAGTCATCACACATACTATGAGTTTTTTTTTTTTAAACTGCTTTTTTGCTTTTGTATGTCAGTGATAGCTCCAGTACACTTATGCCTTGCCCAAGTGACTTAGCAAATGTTTATAATCAGGAAATTGGGTGTAGACCTCAGCACTAAAGATAAAGAAGGAAGAAAACCAGGTAGTGTTCATTTTCGGGTAGGATAACACTTAAAATCCTTGGGCCCTTCCATCTGTGTTTTGACATTGCTTCCTTGGGCTTCTCTCCATCCAGTTGGCTCTTTGTGTATATGACATAGTATAGCTCTATCTAGATATATGTCAAATAATTTATAACATATATGAGGCATAATGGAAAGAAGTCACGTAAGTGTACTCCCTACCCCCACCCCCATTTAAGAAACAGAACATTACTAGTGCTTCTAAAGCACCTATAGGTCCCTTAATGGTTATTTCCTTCCTTCCCTATCAGAGATAACCATCCTGAGTTTTAAGTTATTCTCTAGTTTTTCTTCATAAATTTCTCATTTATATCCTAAGTTGTGTTGTATTTAGTTTTGATCATTTTAAAATTTTATGCAAATGAAATCATAGGTATTTTTCTTCAGCTTGCTCCTTTGCTCAGTATACTTGAGAGTCAATCATGTTGTTGTCTGCTGTATACTTTATTCGTTCTCTATATCAGTGACCTTTGAGTTGTTATTGATTTTTAACTATTTCAAACATTGCTACCATATACATTTTTGTACTTGTCTCTCAGTACATATGAGAAGCTCTCATGGAGTTTTTAAGTTCTTCAGAGGACTGTCTTTGGGAATCTCCTTAGTTTCCACAGTCAGAGACTTCTTCCTGTTTTCTTATTTAAAGTAGTTACAGTTTAACACATTTCCTTATGTTCTAAAAAGCATAATGGTTGAACTGGCTTCAAAAGTCCTAACTCTCTCATGTCTGTGTAATTTTGGGGCAATTTATTTAACCTCTCTGGCGTCAGATCCTCACCCGCAAACTGAATCATATGGTTGTTGTAAGGATCAGTGAATTAATCTATGTAAAGTGTCTGAAACATGGTAAATGTTTAATAAATGTTAATTTCTGTTGTACCCATAATGGAAGTGGAAAAAGCTTGTTAGTATCTTTTATGAAAGACCCATTTATAGATTTAAATTTATTACTTCTCAGTCCTCTCCTTTTGAAAGCTTACTTTTCAGTAAAAATTTACCTATTTATTCCAAAACCTTACATTTACTAGGTGCATGGCATTATATAAGTAACTGGGCATACAATCAGCAACTAAACTGATGTTTCTGCCTTTAAGAAACTTAAGAGTTTAGTAGGGGTTAGAGACATAAAATAAATACACAAGTATTGAATTTCAAACTGTTATTAGTGCTTTGAAAGGAAAGAATATGGACTATGAGGGGGATAAGAACAAGGGAATGTCTCCTTGAGATGGAGGGGGTAGAGAAAGCCCCTTTTAGCAACTGGTATTTAGGCTGCAATAAAAGCAAAGTAGGAAGAGGTGTGTTCTCAATAAGAGGTCATAATGTGCCAGGACTTTAGGTGGAGAAGAGTCTGGTGTGTTGGGGGCGCAAGGGAAGCCAAAGAGGCTAAAGCTTAGCAAGGTGGGAGCAGTAACATTGAAGAAATTGGAAGAGATACATGCAAAGACACAAAGGGGAATTGCAGCGGATTTGAAGTTGGAGAGGGGCAGGGTCCATTTACATCACAAAGGTGCCACCTGTAGCATAGAGAAAGTATTAAATATAGATTAGTTGGGGAGACTAATCAGTTTTAGAGGTGGCAGATGATGATGGCAGTGGAAATGGAGAGAACTAGACATTGAGAAATATTTAAGATATAGAATAGACAAGACTGGGTGATGGTTGTGTTTTTAACCATGGGTGGTGAGACAGAGGAAGGTGTCAAAGATAGCTCTGGTTTTTGATTTATCAACCTTCTTTGCTAACTTTTGAATTGTATTTGTCATTTTTTATTCAACACGCTCAGATTTATAACTTTTCAGTTGAATAAACTGTAATAGAATTTAGTACTTTTTAAAAATAGATGCTTGGGGCACCTGACTGGCTTAGTCAGAGGAGCATGCAGTCTTGAACTTGGGGTTGTAGTTTGAACCCCATATTGGGTGTAGATTGCTTAAATGAATAAATAAATAAAAACTTTAAAAAACCCCTATAATCTTAATAAAAATAGATGCTTAACTAATGTAGGATTCTTGGTTTTATATACTGATTTTCTGTTTGCTTTTTAGATGATGTAGGAATATGATAACTTAAAAAATTTTTGAGACTTTACAATGAGCAAGGCACTGGATAGAGAAAATAAGCAGTTGGGGCGCCTGGGTGGCTCAGTGGGTTAAAGCCTCTGTCTTCGGCTCAGGTCATGATCCCAGGGTCCTGGGATCGAGCCCCACATCGGGCTCTCTGCTCAGCAGGGAGCCTGCTTCCCTTCCTCTCTCTCTGCCTGCCTCTCTGCCTACCTGTGATCTCTGTCAAATAAATAAATAAAATCTTTAAAAAAAAAAAAGAAAAAAAAGAAAATAAGCAGTTAAGAGGTAAATTAAATGTAAGTACATTACCACTGACACCCTATTTTCTTCAGTGGCTCCTAGATGTCTTAAGTATAATTCATCTTACAGGGTTTAAATATTTCTTGAATTTTCTGAATATTTCTTCAGTTGTCTTCTAGTGTGTTTTTTATTGACTGTGACCAATACTCATACATTTATTCAGACACATATTGAACTTACTTATATTTCTAATCATGTATTCATAACAAATTAATAGGTTTCTCCTCATTTAAAAAATAATCCTTTTTAGGAAGATCTTAAAACAGTCTCCTACAAGCTTTGGGGGTTGCAGTTTTCTTTTTTTAAAATTGCACTATAGGTGACATACAATGTAACATTAGTTTTAGGTGTACATCATAGGGATTGGGCAACTCTGTATGTTATGTTATGCTCCCCACAAGTGTAGCTACCATCTGTAACCATACAAAGCTATTATGGTACCATTGGCTGTATTCCCTGTGCTCTCTGCCTTTTATCCTGAGAGTTACAGTTGTCAATTCTAATATTGTAGAATTTGATAATCACTCCATGCTCAGCGTATTCGTGCCCTTCAAGCCTTAGGGTAAATCCTATTTCATTTTACTTACGTCATTCTAAACAGAAGTAGTCTTATCCTTAGTCTTTTTTACGTGAATACACATACTTGGTTGTTTTAGCTGTTCTTTAAGGGACCACTACCAGGTCCATTATTTCCTTTTTGGGTTATTGGGTATTTGATAGCTGCTTCAGCCAGTCATCTGTCATGACTGAAAATATTTAGCTAATACTGGGCCTATAACCAGTTTTAAAAAACATTATTTCCCTAAGACAAATTTCCCTAAAAACAAATGAAATTATAACCAGTTCATAACCACCTAATAGGCCTGTGTTATATGAAATCTAAACAACTTTCTAAACTTTCTCTTTTGTTCTTTGATCAGACAATTAAAAAAAAATGTTGACAGGGTACCTGGCTGGCGCAGTGACTACAGCATGAGACTCTTGATCTTGGGGTCATGATTCTGAGCCCCATGTTGGGCATAGAGATTACTTAAAAATACATTGCCTAGTAATCCTATTTTTAAAAATTAAATTTTCCCCTTTTATTATGTAGAGATAAAAGACTCATGGGCATAAAGTTTTCAGCATCACTGAATCTAGTGTCCTGCTACCTTCAACATTCTATGTCCCAATGGAATTTTTCTATCTTTAGGTACTTTCTTCAAGTTATTTTTTCTAATGGATTTTTCTCAAAGATAAGTATTTTAACTCAGTTCTTTTAGCTTTGAAGGATGCCTTTCATTGAACTTTTAGATTTAAAAAAGATCAGCTAAGTCCTCTTTAATTAGGCTATTGCTTGGAAATTAGAAACTTAGTTTTATACCCAAACAATTATTATATTTCTTATATATTTTCCAAGTTCTTTTTTTAGAAAAGAAAATCACTCATATCTTTAGGGAGTACATGTTGTTATGTTGGCTATGGTCTTATGAATTTTATTCCTTTCGATTTATTTATTTTTTAAAGATTTATTTATTTATTTGACAGACAGAGATCACAAGTAGGCAGAGAGGCAGGCAGAGAGAGAGGAGGACCAGGCTCTCCGCCGAGCAGAGAGCCCGATGTGGGGCTTGATCCCAGGACCCCGAGATCATGACCTGAGCTGAAGGCAGAGGCTTTAACCCACTGAACCACCCAGGTGCCCCAATTTTATTCCTTTTTAAATGACTACAGCTAAATTTATGATTTTATGTAACTTAAGAGTGCCTCAGAAGTTTTAGCACAATTTTAAGTTTTAATAACTTCAGAAGTATAAATGCTACAGACTTAAAAAGAAATCATTTGAAAACTTATTGAAACTTCTCTTATTCATGTTTTTATGAATTTCCAATAACAAAATTTTAATTTTAACTTTTTTTTTCAAGCCTTTTGATTGAAGATGGCAGACACTGAAGAAAAAGTTACCTGTGCTTTTGATTAGCTGAAATCAAGTTCACAATAACAATAAGAAGAAAATTCACTTACTATTATAAGAAAGAGGCTCCCCACAAACACATAATTAGCAACTAGATGGAAAACTCAAGGACAATGGACTTAGTTTATATTAAACCTAGATCTGGGAGGTGCCAGCAAGCCAGAGACTATGGCTAAAATTGAGACAGTGTTGGCACAGAGTCCCAAAAACATGCATTGTACATCTGCTGAACCAAATATTCTAAAAACCTCAAGCTACAGAACTCTTAACAGTGAAATTCCAAAGTGTGCCTACTTGTTCAAATACTGCAAAAGATAACCATGCTAAATTAGACTGTTGACAACTAATAAAGTGAAAAATTGAAAATTCTAATTTTATTTTTGACAAGTTGACCTTTTCTGATGAAGCACATTTCTATCTAAATGGCAAGATTGTCTATCACACGTTAATTGAGGTGTTTGGTGTACAGAAAAGCCTCAGAAAATTTGGCAACATGAGAATCCTTGAAGTTAACATTTGGTGTACTGTTAAGAAGTCTTGCATTATTGGCCCCCCTTTTTAAATTAAGATAAAATTCATAGACCATACAATTCACCCATTTAAAATGTACAGTTCAGTGATTTTTATTGTACTCATAAAGTTGGAACCATCATCACTCTCTAGTTCAGATCATTTTCATCAGACCTAAGAGAAATCCATATGCATTAGCTGTCACTCCCCATCTTCCCTTCTGTCCAGCCTCTGGCAACTGACCTTCTTTCTGTCTCTATGGATTTGCCCAGTCTGTATGTTTCATAGAAATGGAATTATATAATATGTGACCTTTTGTGTCTTTTGACTCTTTTTTTTTGAAGAATCCGTAATCAGTGATGAAACTGACTTGCAGTGTGTTAGATTTTTTAAGTTTCCACATTGTGGTGGTTATTTTATTAAATAATGCCATTTTCCAACAAGACAAAATACTTGTTACTGTGTTTTTAACATATTATGTGACAGTTTCTGCATGACACTTCCTTGAACTAGTGGATGTCTTCGTCCTTGCTCTCTTCTGTCACCTCCTCTAGAAATAGCCCTTTTTGTGAGGTCATTTCAAAACTATTATATAATCATCAAAACCTTTTTTTCTAAATATTTTATTTATTTGAGAGAGAGGGACAGCACAAAAGGAGAGTGAGAAGGAAAAGCAGACTCCCCACTGACCAGAGAGCCAAATGTGGAGTTGATCCCAGGATCCCAGGATCCGAGGATCATGACCTGAGCTGAAGGCAGACGCTTTTAACCAGTTGAGCCACTCAGGTGCCCCTAATCACCAAAACCTTATTCTTTGGATGATCCTAAGACTAGAATTACAAACAAAATTCTTTTCAGTCACAGAACCAGCAGTGGGCTATATGTGTGTATATATATGTGTGTATTTATCTGTGGTACCTACAAATATTTCTTAGTTCTGTCCAATGAGAGGATCTAGAAGCACTAACAGTCTAGTAGCAGTGAGCACACTTGTGCCCAGATCCTGGTTTCTAGAAGTCATTCTCTACTAAAAGGAATCTGGGCTTCTTAAGGAAATGGCTTGTTGAGCTAGAAAGCAATGAAGTGTTGAATGAACAATAAAACCATGTCAAAAGCACAGAGGAACCAGCTCAAAGTAGTTGTGCTGGTTGAATCAGTGACTTTTTGAATATCAAAATAAATAATGATTGGTTGAATTCACTGAATAAATTGAAATCCATGAATATATACTGATATAAGTAAATGAATGAATAACTAAATGCGGTTGAATGGAAGACACTACCTTACAGTAGAACAACTAATCTAGATGAAATGTTGGAATTAGAGAATGACCTTTGGTTTGGGAAATTAAGAGTAGTAGGGGAACCCTGGGCTTGCCTCATCCCTCAAACACAGTTAGATGAACATCAAGTCATTTTGAACAACTAAGAAATCTGAGGATTAAGAAAATGATCTGCACAATTAGAGGGAGAGAATGTGGCAGATGGGAGGTTTGGAGACGTGAATCGGGGGAGAGAAAAGCTGCAGTGCTACAGAGGGAAGGGAGCCCTTTCACAGAGAAAAGGGAGGGAGAGAGGGAGCAAGGGTGAAGAGATCAATGCATAGTGTTCAAATGAGATATGGTGGTGGGAGGATCCCCTGAGAGGTGTGGGGTTCCATTCGGATAAAATATTTTCCTTTCTAGAATACCTCTGGAAGAGGGTATATTGCCTCTCCAAGGATAAAAGGTGTGTCAAGTGTTACTGAAAAGCCATTCAACAGCAGAGGGCAGAGGTGCATGCAGAGGAAAGATAACCCAATTGCAGTTTTTTGCTGTACTTCACCATAGTAGCTGTTTGACTGCTTTCTGGGACAGAATGGTGCTGGGAGCAGTGCTGTGAGGCTCTCCTCCAGTGGAGGGGAGCAGGTCTGAACCTTGCCATGCCTTTTAAGCTTCAGTTTTGAATCCCAGCTGCATTGTTGGCTTTTCTGTGAGGGCCTCCTGAACAGTGGTGGTTGCCGGGAGTGGCCCTCAGCAGGAGGAGAGTGTGGGATGATGTTGTCTTCCAGCCCACCAGCAGAGTGGAATGTCAGAGAGATAGTGCCCCCAGTGGAGTATGGAGTCACTTACACCAAACTCTGTCCCCCTGCACCCAGCAGGGGCATATTTACTAGGGCAGGTATAACTGTGAGCCAGCACATCAGATCTGTCCCTTATAGGACTAGCACAGGATGCAGTATGTACCGAGTCTACTGATCATAGAGTGCCCCAAAGTGTCAGCTTCAGTTCTGGTGGAAATAGGACCAGGCCTTTTTACTAATTTTATTTTGACTTTTATTTTTAATCAGGTTTATAGTTTTTTATTTGTTTTCTTTTTTTGGGGGGGGGGAGGAATCAGGTTTCTTTTTTCTTTCTTTTCTTTTTCTTTTTTTGAATCAAGAGTATAGTTTTTTGTTTGCTTTTTTGTTCCTTTTCTCTTTTTTTGGATCAGGGTTTATTTATTTATTTATTTTCAAAATCAGGCTTATCTTAAATCAAAGCACATCTCTTTGAAGGTCCAAACACTTTCCAGTAGAAGCAAGGAGGAGCTCTGCAGGGGACTGACCTATGAGAAAGAGCAGCCAAAACACAACTGCAGAGTGCACACAGCATACATCCCAAACACTTCCTGAGGCACCAGGTTCTGGACAATGTATGACCCCTTCTTAATATGGCATTTGTCTCAGCAACATAAAGCATAACAAGCTTTATAGACATAGTGACAAGATAGAGGCATTCTCCCCAAAAGAAAGATAAAAAAGAAATTACAGTCAGGGATTTCCGAACAAGAATTTAGAACAACAGTCATAAGAATACTAGCTGTGCTTAAAAATATAGAAGACACCAGAGAAACCCTTGATGTAGCATTAAAAGACCTAAAAACTAATCAGGCTGAAATTAAAAAAATGCTCTGAGATGCAGAAATGATTGGATGTAATCACAATGAGGATAGAAGCAGAGAATTGAATAGGCGATATAGAAGATAAAATTATGGAAAATAATGAAGTTGAAGAGGGAAAGAAAACTATTAGATGACAAATATAGACTAAGGGAACTCAGCAATTCCACAAAGAGCACTAAGATCCATATCATAGGAGCCCCAGAAGAAGAGTGGGGAAAAAAAGGGGCAGAAGTTTTATTTGAACAAATTTTAGCTGAAAACTTCCCTAATCTGGGGAAGAAAACAGGCATTCAAGTCCAAGAGGCCCAGAGAACTCCCCTCAAAAGCCACAAAAACAGGTCAACACCAAGACATGTCATAGTGAAACTTGTAAAATACAAAGATAAAGAGAGAATTTGGGAAAGCAGCTAGGGACAAAAGGTCCTTAATGAATAAGGGTAGACACTTAAGGTTAGGAGCATACTTGTCCACAGAAACTTGGCAGGCCAGAAGAGAGTGACATGAAATATTTGATATGCTAAATGGGAGAAATATGCAGTCAAGAATACTATATCCAGCAAGGCTGTATATATTTGTTTTTACATACATCCTAAAGTTTTTTTTACATACATTTGTTTTACATACATCCTAAAGTAGCAGAATACACATTGTTTTTGAATGCACATGGAACATTCTCCAGAATAGATCACATACTGGGTCACAATTCAGGCCTCAATTGGTACAAAAAGATTGAGATCATACCAAATCAGAATAGAAGGGGAGATGAAGAGTTTCCAAAACAAAGACTAAAGGGAGACCATGAACACTAAACCAACTCTGCAAGAGACATCAAAAGTGATCCTTTGAGTGGGAAAGAGAGACCATAAGCAGTGAAGACTAGAAAGGAACAGAGACAGTCTACAGGAACAGTGACTTTACAGGTGTAAATGGCACGGAATGCATATCTATCAGTAATTACTCTGAATGTAAATGGACTCAATGCTCCAATAAAAAAACCTAGGGTATCAGAATGGACAAAAACCCAAAAAACCAAATACCAAACCAAAACAAAAACAAGACCCATTGATGTGCTTATAAGAAAGTAATTTTAAACCCAAAGACACCTCCAGATTGAAAGGGGATGGAAGACCATTTATCCTGCTAATGGATATCAAAAGAAAGCTGGAGTCATCATACATATATCAAACAAAGTAGATTTTAAACCAAAGACTGTAACAAAAGATGAAGAAGGGCACTATATCATATTAAAGGGGTCTGTCCAACAAGAAGACCTAACAATTATAAATACTTATGCCCCCAATGTGAGAGCACCCAAATATATATATCAGTAACAAGCTTAAGGAAAATCATTGATAATAGTATAATAATAGTAGGGGACTTTAACACCCCACTCAGCAATGGACAGATCATCTAAGCAGCAGATTAACAAGGAAACAATGGCTTTGAATGACACACTGGACCAGAGGGGCTTAACAAATATATTCAGAGCATTTCATCCTAAAGTAGCAGAATACACATTATTTTTGAATGCACATGGAACATTCTCCAGAATAGATCACATACTGGGTCACAATTCAGGCCTCAATTGGTACAAAAAGATTGAGATCATACCAAGTTTATTTTCAGAACCACAACGCTATGAAACTTGAAGTCTACCACAAGAAAAAATTTTGAAAGACCACAAATACATGGAGGGTAAAGGACATCCTTCTAAAGAATGAATGGGTTAACCAGGAAATTAAAGAAGAAATAAAGAAAATATATGGAAGAAAATGAAAATGAAAACGTGGCAGTCCAAAACCTTTGGGATACAGAAAGGTGGTCATAAGAGGGTAGTATATAGCAATACCGTCTCTCCTCATGAAGCAAGAAAAATCTCAAATACACAACCTGATATTACGCATTAAGGAACTGGAGAAAGAACAGCAAATAAAGCCTAAAACCTGCAGAAGAAGAGAAATTGTTAAGATTAGAGCAGAAATCAATGAATAGAAATTAAAAACAAAAACAGAATAGATCAATGAAGCTAGGAGCTGACTTTTTGAAAGAATTAACAAAATTGATACCCCCCTAGCCAGACTTAACAAAAAGAAAATCGTAAGGCCCCATATAAATAAAATCACAAAGGAAAGGGATGAGTGATCACAACCAACACTGCATAAATACAATTATAATAGGAGATTATGAGCAATCATATGCCAACAAGTTGGCCAATCTGGAAGAAATGGATAAATTCCTAGAAACATAAACTACCAAAAACTGTGACAGGAAGAAATAGAAAATATGAACAAACCCATAACCAGCAAAGAAATTGAATGAGTAATCAAGAATCTCCCCAACAAACAGCCTAGACAAGAGTCTAGGCTGGATGGCTTACAGGTGAATTCTAGCAAACATTTAAAGAAGAATTAATATGTATTCTTCTGAAACTATTTTAAAAAAAGAAATAGAAAACTTTGAAACGCATCCTATGAGGGCAGAATTACCTTGATTCCAAAACCAGGCAGAGAGCCATTGAAAAGGAGAATTATAGACCAATACTCCTGATGAATATGAATGCAAAAATTTTCAGCAAGATACTAACTAATCAAATTCAACAGTATTTAAAAGGATTATTCACCACATTCAAGTGTGATTTATTCGTGGCCTGCAGGGGCAGTTCAGTATCCACAAACCAATCACCATGATACACCACATTAATAAAAGAAAGGATAAGAACCATATGATCCTCTCAAAAATGCTGAAAAAGCAAAATACAAAATACAGCATCCCTTCTTGATAAAAACCCTCAAGAAAGTAGGAACACCTCAACATCATAAAGTTCACATATGAAAGACCCACGGCTAATATCATCTTCAATGGCAAAAAAGTGACCACTTTCTTCCTGAGGTTAAGAACACAGCGAGGATGTCCACTCTCACCACTGTTGTTCAACATAGTACTAGAGGTCCTAGTCTCAGCAATCAGACAAAAAGAAATAAAAGACATCCATATCGGCAAGGAAGAAGTCAAACTTTCACAGTATCACATGATATAGTATTTCACATGATAGAGTATCATGTTCCAGAACAACATGATACTCTGTATAGAAAACATGAAAGACTCCAACCAAAAAATTGCTAGAACCGATACATGAATTCAGCAAAGGCACAGGCTATAAAATCAATATACAGTAATCTGTTTCATTGCTATACACCAAAATGAAGCAGCAGAAAGAGAAGTCATGGTATCAGTCCCATTTATAATTGCATCAAAACTGATAAGATACTGAGGAATAGGGGCACCTGGGTGGCTCAGTGGGTTAAAGCCTCTGCCTTCGGCTCGGGTCATGATCTCAGGGTCCTGGGATCGAGCCCCATGTCGGGCTCTCTGCTCGGCGGGGAGCCTGCTTCCTCCTCTCTCTCTGCCTGCCTCTCTGCCTGCTTGTGATCTCTGTCTCCCTCTGTCAAATGAATAAATAAAAGCTTTAAAAAAAAAAAAAAAGATACTGAGGAATAGACCTAACCAAAGTGGTAAAAAGACCTGTACCTGGAAAATTGTAAGACACATGAAAGAAATTGAAGAAGACACCAAAAAATAGAAAAACACTCCATGCTCCTGGATTGGAAGAACAAATACTGTTCAAATGTCTGTACTACCCAAAGCAGTCAACATTCAGTGTAATCCCTATCAAAATAATACCAACATTTTCACAGAACTAGAACAAACAATTCTAACATTTGCATGAAACCAGAAAAGGTCCCAAATAGCCAATGTAATGTTAAAAAGGAAAACCAAAGCTGGAGGCATCACAATTCCTTATTTCAAACTGTATTACAGAGCTGTAATCATCAAGGCAGTATGGTTCTGGCACAAAAACAGATCAGGGGAACAGAATAGAGAATCCGAAAATGGATCCACAACTGTATGGTCAACTAATCTTCGACAAAGCAGGAAAGAATGTTCAGTGGTAAAAAGACAGTCTCTGAAACAAATGGTGTTGGAAAAAGTAGACAGTGACATGCAGAAAAATGAAACCATAACATTTTTTTACACCATACACAAAGATAATTTCAAAATGGGTGAAAGACCGAAATATGAGACAGACAACCATCAGAATCCTGAAGAGAACACAGACAGCAACTTCTTTGACCTTGGCCATAGGAACTTTTTACTGCACACATCTCTGGAGGTAAGGGAAACAAACACAAAAATGAACCCTTGAGACTTCATCAAGGTAAGAAGCTTCTGCACAGTGAAGGAAACAATCAATAAAACAAAAAAAACTTCAGAGTGGGAGAAGGTATTTTCAAATGACATATTAAATAAAGGGCTAGTATCTGAAATCTATAAAGAACTTAAAAAATTCAACACCCAGAAAATAATCTGGTTAAGAAATGGGCAGAAGACATGATTAGACATTTCTCCAGAGAAGATATTCAGATCGTTAACAGACACATGAAAGAATGCTGAAGACCATTCATCATCAGGGAAATACAAATCAAAACCACAATGAGATACTACCTCACACCTGTGAGAATGGCTAAAATTAACAACCTAGGAAACAATAGATTTTGGCGAGGTTGTGAAGAAAGGGGAACTCTCTTGCACTGGTGGTAGGAATGCAAACTGGTGCAGCCACTCTGGAAAACAGTATGGAAATTCCTCAAAAAGTTAAAAATAGAACTACCCTATGGCCCAGCAATTGCACTACTAGGTATTTACCCAAAGCATACAAAAATAGATTCACAGTGGGCACATGCACCCCAATGTTTGTAGCAGCAGTTTCCACAATACCTGAAATATGGAAAGATCCCAAATGTCTATCTACTGATGCATGGATAAAGATGATGTGTGTATATATAGGTATATACACATATATATAATGGGATACACACACACATATGAACATTAATGTACACACATATACATATAATGGAATACTCAGTCATCAAAAGAGTGAAATCTTGCCATTTGCAATGATGTGATGGAACTAGAATATACTATGGTAAGTGAAGTAAGTCAGAGAAAGATAAATACCATATGATTTCACTCATATGTGGAATCTACGAAATAAACAGCTGAGCATAGGGGAAGAGAAAGAAAAATAAATTAAGGTAAAAACAGAGAAGTAGACAAACCATAAGAGACTCAACTGTAGAGAACAAACTGAGGGCTGTTGGAGGGGTGGTGGGTGAGAGGATGGGCTAATTGAGTGAGGTGCCCATTTGGATTGTATGGGTTGTGATGAGTGTTAGCTGTTATATGTAAGTGATCACTAAATTTTATTCCTGAAACCAGTTCCACGCCATGTGTTAACAAAGTTGAATTTAAGTAAAATATTGGAAGAAAAAAAAAGAAAATTACCTTTGGCAGTCCTCATAGCAATAATTTATTTAGGCAGAATATCAGTGGATACTATAGTGAGTGAAAGTTTGATGAAAAATAGGATATTTGCATAGTCAAAATATCTCCCCATAAAATGCTTAGTAATTATTTTTAAATAAGAACAGAATTCTTATTAACTTTACTGAGGCAAAGTATCATCTTAACAAGTGACAAAATTTACCAGCCCCAGTAATGGGACAAGTCAACATTGTATGCCTCCTGATAATGAACCTGAAGAGTATAGCCTCAGTTCTTTGATATTCTTGCCAAAAATATGTGAGTGGCATCTGTTCATGATAAAGGAAATGTTAGAAAAATCCCCACTGAGGAAAATTCTATGAAGTAACAGCATTTATGTTTCAGAAATGTCAAGGTCATCAAAGACAAGGAAAAACTGAAGGAACATTCCAAATTGAAGTTGTCCACAGAGACATTGCAATGAAATGCAAAACATGATCTGAATTAGATTTTTGACATTATTGGAACAAATGGTGAAATTTGAATTGGGTCTCTGGTTTAAATGGTAAAATCATGTTAAAATTAATTTGTTCATTTTAGTGATTGTGTTATGGTTATGTAGGATAGTGTCCTTGATTGGAGCGAATATACAAAGTGGTATTAAGGGGTAATGGACATCATGTTGCAACTTAAATTCCAAATGGATCAGGAAAATATTTGTGTACATATGAGTGAATGTAAGTTTAAAGAGGTAAGATGTTAACAATCGAGGGAGCTAGGTCAAGAGTGTATACAAGTTATTTTTACTATATTGCCACTTTTCTAAGTTATTTCACATACATTTTTAAAGAAGTGCTATCTTCAGAAGTTGAATATCTCTATGACCGAATTTACACTGAATGCTCTACTGGCCAAAAAAAAAGTTTTTAAATTTAATTTTTGTAAAAAATTTTATTTATTTGAGATGGAGAGAGGGAGTGCATGGGGGTGCGCGCACACATGCACGCACGTGCGCGCACACATACACACGCACACACATACCCATATATGCATGAGTGGGGGAAAGAACAGAGGGAGAGGGAGAACCAGACTCCCTGCTAAGCAGGAAGCCCAACGTGGGGCTTAATTCCAGGATCCTGGAATCATAACCTGAGCCAAAGGCAGATGCTTAGGCAACTGAGCCACTCAGGTGCCTCAAGTTTTTGTTTTTGTTTAATTTTAAAATACTGAGATTGATGCAAAGGTGAGTTTGAGTATTTATACAAAATAGATGAATGGACAGTTGTACCTTGAATATAACGAGGTTGACATGGGACTTTTGATTTTTTTTATCTTAAAAACCATACTCTGTCCTCCAAAGTACATAAATCATTTCTAAACAGAGATACATTAAGGAAAAACAGCATCCTAGAGGACAAAAACACCTCAGGCATTTATCTCTTGACCTTATCAGATGACAGGCTTTGAAGGAACTTCAAAGTTACAAAATAACTGGCTCTGACATGTACCAAGATGGGGGAAATACTTTCTGCAACTTTGAAATAAATGCTTAGTCTTTTAAAAAGAACAAAAGAAAAAGTATCATATTTCATAAGTAGAATTTAACAGTTGAATAAATCACATTATTCATTTGTGATTTTGTTGTTACTTGGGAAAAGCTAATGAAGTTAAGTCAAGCTTATCTTTTATATTCATTTTTTCCTTCCCCACTTCCCACCCCCTTTCTGGTAGTGTATGGGGTAACTGAAAGCTTTAAAAATTTCATTGCTTAGCCCACGTGTCAGTGAAAATGTGTTGGATGCTTTCCTTTTACTGCCATTAGGCCTACACAGGTCAAATTTCATTTTACATGTCTTAGTTGGCATTTATGTTCTTCTGTAGTTTAGTGGTAACCTTAGTTTCTTACTTAACTTTACTGCCCTGTAGAAATCATGTTGACACATTTGTATTTATTTTACCCTGTAAGAACTTTTTTTGCTTCTAATTACATGTGATTCTCTCACCTTTGTTCTTCTGTGAATGTTTGCTACTCATCTGTCAAAATACATTGTGGGTTTCTGTTTCTTCTGGGAAGCTGTTTCTCGAACTTTTGGTCCATGGTGATTTCTCTGTATTAAGACTTCTAACAGCTTGTTTGCCTTTTCTTTGTCATTTAATCTTTAAATCTTGTGCATTTTGTTTTCTCAACTAATTTATAAACTCCAAAAGAGGAGATACTGTCTTTGTACCTCCCAGTCTTTCTGATAGTGCCTTGCTGTCTTTTTATTTTTATTTTATTTTTTTTAATGAACTTTAAAAAAATTTATTTCTTTTCAGTGTAACAGAATTCATTGTTTATGCACCACACCCAGTGCTCCATGCAATACGTGCCCTCCTTAATACCCACCACCTGGCTCCCCCAACCTCCCACCCCCCCGCCCCTTCAAAACCCTCAGATTGTTTTTCAGAGTCCATAGTCTCTCATGGTTCATCTCCCCTTCCAATTTCCCTCAACTCCCTTCTCCTCTCCATCTCCCCATGTCCTCCCTGTTATTTCTTATGCTCCACAAATAAGTGAAACTATATAATTGACTCTCTCTGTTTGACTTATTTCACTCAGCATAATCTCTTCCAGTCCCGTCCATGTTGCTACAAAAGTTGGGTATTCATCCTTTCTGATGGAGGTATAATACTCCATAGCGTATATGGACATCTTCCTTACATTCGTCCGTTGAAGGGCATCTTGGTTCTTTCCACAGTTTGGCGACCGTGGCCATTGCTGCTATAAACATTGGGGTACAGATAGCCCTTTTCACTACATCTGTATGTTTGGGGTAAATACCCAGTAGTGCAATTGCAGGATCATAGGGAAGCTCTATTTTTAATTTCTTGAGGAATCTCCACACTGTTCTCCAAAGTGGCTGCACCAACTTGCATTCCCACCAACAGTGTAAGAGGGTTCCCCTTTCCCCACATCCTCTCCCACGTTGTTTCCTGTCTTGCTAATTTTGCCTAGCTGTCTTTTTAGTTGAATTACTTTTTAAAGTACACAGTTATCTTTTAAGCACTTATTACTTAAAATGGATATAAATCCTTTAAAATTAGCATATTATTATTACTTTTTGAAATCTGTTTAAAATTATACAATTTTTTTTTTCAAAATGAATGGAGTAGGTATACTTTTTTCTCTTGGAATAACTGGGAAAAACAACATAAAAGAGAATGGATAGAGAAAATTTATCTTTTATAAAGGAAGTTATCTTTCAACATTCTGTTCAGTTTAAAAATGCCCAAACACTCACATATTAAATATGACAACAGTGAAAGAAATTTTTACAATTTTCTTTGCGGGAATATAATACAGCAATTACCTTTTTAGTAGAATATAAGATATAGGATATAAATTTTTAAAAAAGATTTTATTTATTTGAGAGAAAGAGAGAGAGTACAAATGGTGAGGAGGAGCATAGGGAGACAAAGAAGCAAACTCGCTGCTGAGCAGGAAGCACAATATGGGGCTCGATCCCAGGACCCTGAGATTATGACCAACTGAGGCAAATGCTTAACCAACTGAGCCACCTGGGCACCCCTAAAACTTTGTTTTAAAGAAAGCTTTAAAGAAAGTTTCTTGTGTTGTTGATTTTAGCCATTCTGACAGCTGTGGGGTGATATTGTGGTTTTGATTTGCATTTCCCTTAAGATGAGTGATGTGGGGACACCTGGGTGGCTCAGTTGGCTAAGCGGCTGCCTTCGCTCAGGTCATGATCCCAGCGTCCTGGGATCAAGTCCCACATCCAGCTCCTTGCTCTGCAGGGAGCCTACTTCTCTGTCTGCCTCTGCCTGCCACTCTGTGCTCGCTCTTGCTCCTCTCTCTCTCTGACAAATAAATAAATAAAAATCTTTAGAAAAAAACCAAGATGAGTGATGTGAGCATCTTTTCATGTATTTGTTGGCCATCTGTTTATCTTTGGAGAAATATGTGTTCATGTCTTCTGCCCATTTTTATTTTTTTATTTATTATTTTTATTAACATATAATGTATTATTTGCCCCAGGGGTACAGGTCTTTGAATCATAGGGTTTATATACTTCATAGCACTCACCATAGCACATACCCTCCCCAGTGTCCATAACCCAACCACCCTCTCCATTGCCCATTTTTGAATTGGATTATTTGTGGTGTTGAGTTTTATTAGTTCTTTATATATTTTGGATATTAAGCTTTTACTGGAAATGTCACTTGCATATGTTTTCTCCCATTCAGTAGGTTGTCTTTTAGTTTTGTTGATTGTTTCCTTTGCTGTGCCCAAGCTTTTTATATAGTCCTAGTAGTTTATTTTTGCTTTTGTTTTCCTTATTTTAGGAGACATAGCTAGAAAAAAATTTGCTACCTCTGATGCCGGAGAAATTACTCCCCTGTCCTCTCTTCTAGCATTTTTATAGTTTCAAGTCCCACATTTAGGTCCTTAATCCATTTTGAGTTTATGTATATGTATGGTGTAAGAAAGTGATCCAGTTTCATTCTTTTGCATGTAGCTGTTCAGTTCTCTCAATACCCTTTGTGGAAGAGACTTTTTCCCATTGTATATTCTTTCCTTCTTTGTCAAAGATTAATTGAGCATATAAACATGGGTTTATTTCTGGGCTCTCTATTCGATTTTATTGATCTGTGTGCCTAGTTGTGTGCCAGTACCGTACTAGTTTGATTACTACAACTTTGTGGTATAACTTGAAATCTGGGACTGTGATACCTCCAGCTTTTGTTTTTCCTTTGCAAGGCTGCTTTGGCTATTTGAGATCTTCTGTGGTTCCATACAAATTCTAGATCTGTGAAAAATGTTGGTATTTTAATAGTGATTTCATTTAATTGGTAGATTGCTTTGTGTAGTCTGGATATTTTAATGTGTTCTTCCAATCCATGAGCATGGAATCTATTGCATCTATGTTTTGTTATCTTTGGTATAATTGGTATAATTGTAAATGGGATTGATTCTTAATTTCTCTTTCTTTTGCTTCATTATTAGTATACAAAAATGCCACAGGTTTCTGTATGTTGATTTTTGTATCCTGCAACCTTTCTGAATTCATTTATCAGTTGTAGTAGTTTTTTGGTGGCATATTTAGAGTTTCCTATATATAGTATTATATCACTTGCAAATAGTGAAAGTTTTACTTCTTCCTTACCAATTTGGATGCCTTTTATTCCTTCCTCTTGTCTGAGTGCTGTGGCTAGGATTTCTAGTACTATGTTAAATAATAGTGGTGAGGGTGGACATCCCTGTCTTGTTGACCTTAGGGTAAACGCTCTGTTTTCCCCCATTGAGTGTGATGTTTGCTATGGGTGTTTCATGTATGGGCTTTATTACATTGATATATGTTCCCTTTAATCCAACTTTTTTGAGAGTTTTTATCATGAATGGATGTTTTCCTTTGTCAGATGCTTTTTCTGTATCTATGAAATAATCATATGGTTTTCATTCCTTTTTCTATTGATGTGATATATTGATTGGCAAATATTGAACCACCCTTGTATCTCAGGGATATATCCCACTTGAATGATTTTTTTAAATGTATTGTTGGATTTGATTTACTAATATTTTGTTGAGAATTTTTGCATCTATGTTCATCAGAGATACTGGTCTTTAATTTTCTTTTTTTGTAGTGTCTCTATCTGGCTTTAATATCAGGGTGATACTGGCTTTGGGATAAATTAGGAGGTTTTCCTTTCTCTACTGTTTTTTTGGGATAGTTTGAAAAATATAGGTGTTAACTCTTCTTTAAATGTTTGGTAGAACTTACCTGTGAGGTTGTTTGGCTACAGACTTTTTGTTTACTGGGAGTTTTTTGATTAGCGATCCAACTACATCGCTGATAATCAGTCTATTCAGATTTTCTTTCTTCCTTATTCAGTTTTGGGAAGTTATATGTTTTTAGGAATTTATCCTTTTCTTCTAGATTGTCCAATTTGTTGGCCTATAAACTTTCATAATATTCTGTTACGATCTTTTGTATCTCTTTGGTGTCAGTTGTCACTTCTCCCCTCATATTTCTGATTTTATTTATTTGAGTTCTCTCTCTTTTGGGTTTGGTGAGTATGGCTAAAAGTTTATAGATTTTGTTGCTCTTTTCAAAGAACCAGATCCTGGTTTCACTGATCTGTTCTATTGCTTTTTTTAGCTTCTGTTTTGTTCCCACAGCTCCCTCCTCCTGCAGGCAGCTCCTGGCCACTATTTCTGTTCTTCCTAACTGCTCAGCTGCACCTTCTTGTCTACTACCTTTAGTTATGGAGTTTGTTTTTCCAGCCTTCAGTTCACTCTCTGGTTTGCTTACATGAATGCGAGTGATCTCTAGTTGTAAATGTGGGATGGGATGAGCTTAGGGACCTTGTACTTCACCAACTTCCCAGACTTCTCATTTTTGTTTGAACTTCATTTTGTATTTGGTTTTGGGGAATGGCTTTAACCCCTTCATTTTTATTTAATTACATTTTATAGTTTTGTAAACCATCACATGGTTCCCAAATCAAATGTTTAAAACAGGGTACATGTAGAGAAATCTAACTTCTTTCTTTTCTACTTCAGCTTGGTATCTTTCTTCCTTCCTTTCTCTTACTCTCTAGGTAACTTTTTTTTTTTTAAGACTTTATTTACTCATTTGACAGAGAGAGATCACAAGTAGGCAGAGAGGCAGGCAGAGAGAGAGGGAAGCAGGCTCCCTGCCGAGCAGAGAGCCCGATAGAGTGGGTCTCTATCCCAGGACCCTGAAATCATGACCTGAGCCGAAGGCAGAGGCTTAACCCACTGAGCCACCCAGGCACCTTAGGTAACTTTTTTTTTTAACTTTTTGGTTTATCCTTCCATTTAAAAAAATAAGCATTTGTGTATATCTTTAGTAGATAAAAAGCAGGATACTGTTCATTCTCTGCTTTTTTTCCCCACTAATCAGTATATCCTGGATATCAAATTATAGGAATATATATAGATACCTTACATTCCTTTTTAAAGATGTATAGAACTCCACTATGTGGCTGTACCATGGTTTATTCATCCGCTTCCCTTTTGATGAATATTTGAATTGTTTCTGTTACTTTGCTATTATAAATGATGTTGCAGTGAATTGCATATGCATTTTGGGCATATGATATTTTGTATTTTTGACATTCTTAGAAGGATTGTTGGGTTTGAAAATAAATGCATATTTCTTTCTTTTTTTTTTTTTTTAAGATTTTATGTATTTGAGAGAGAGCGCATGAGAGAGTGACTGAATACAGGGCAGGAGCAGAGGGAGAAAAAGAGAGAAACTCAAGAAGACTCTACACTGAGTGTGGAGCATGGTATGCGGCTCAATCTCACTACCCTGAGATCATGACCCGAGCCAAAACCAAGAGTTGATGGTTAACCAACTGCATCACACAGGTACTCCAGTACGTATTTCATATCTTAATCTTTAGGGTATAGTTTGACAAAGTCGCTTGGGTGAATCTGAATCCCTGCCTACCTCCTTACTTGAAAAATCATCCTAGTGATGAGAACTATTTGAGGAAGGGATGGTGGCCCAATTGTACCCTAGGCATGGCACCCAGCTGCTATTCCTATATCTACCTCACTTCATTGTTTGGGTTGACTGGCTGAGGTGTAGTTGGGTTTTAATTTGAACAGGGCTCTTCTGAAATGGAAGACAATTGGAATATGAACTCATAACCTTTAGAGCCAGGCTTTGCTTTGCTTTGCTTTGCTTTGCTTTGCTTTGCTTTGCTTTGCTTTTCTTTTCTTTTCTTTTCTTTTCTTTTCTTTTCTTTCTTTCTTTCTTTCTTTCTTTTTTTAAATTTTACTCATTTATTTTTGAGAAAGAGAGAGGATGAGCCTGAGTAGTGGGAGGGGCAGAGGGAGAGAGAAGCAGACTCCCTGATGAGCAGGGAGCTGGATGCGTGGCTCGATTCCAGGACCCTGGGATCTGGACCTGAGCCAAAGGCAGACATTTAACTGACTAAGCCACCCGGGCGCCCCAGAACCAGGTATTTCTGAAGTCTAAGCACCTCTCAGTGGAAAATATGAAGTGTCTGGCACCCAGGATTTAAGGGGGTGGCAATCCTGATAAGGCTGGCAGTGAGGATACTCCAAAGAATCTGATTTCATGTGTTATCCTGAAAAGTTTTGTTCTATGGTTTAAGCCTTTGCATTCCCACAGGACTAGGGTTCGAGTCATGGGGTAGTGTGAATTCTACTTAGCTATCTTCTTTCTTACCTATGAATAATTTTATTGTATGATCACATGTTGCACTTTCACCTGCAGTATATTAAGGACACCCTTGGTCTGGTATCTCAGAGCTCTCTCTTTAGAAAAATAAGATCTATTGGATTTGTTTTTCCTATGCTATACAATATTTTTAAGTAAGGGGCTTTTATAGCAGTCTGGATAATTGTTTAGCACAGAGAGTCTGTTTTTCATTTCTTAGCACAGTGGCTGTAATATATAAAGTGTTCAAGAAATTGGGTGAATGAATTAATTGAAATAATTAATTCAGTTGGGAGTATAAGGAAATAGGAGTAGAAGGGTTTTTGTTTTGTTCTCCTTTTTTAAATATGGGAGACACTAAACATAGTTAAAATGATCATATGGTTTTTATCCTTCCTCTTATTAATGTGATGTATCACATTGATTGACTTGTGAATATTGAACCACCTTTGCATCTCTGGAATAAACCCCATCTGATCGTGGTGAATGGTTTTTTTAATGTGTCATTGGATTTGGTTTGCTAATAGTTTTTTGAGGATTTTTACATCTATGTTCTTCGGAGATATTGGCCTGTAGCTTTCTTTTTTTGTAGTATTTTTATATGGTTTTGGTACCAGAGTAATGCTCTGATTACTTTGGAATTTGGAAGCTTTCCTTCCTCTTCTATTTTTTGGAGTAGTTTCAGAAGAATAGGTATTAACTCTTCTGTCAATGTTTTGTTAAATTCACCTGTGAATCCATTTGGTCCTGGACTTTTGTTTGTTGGGAGTTTTTTGGTCACTGATTCAGTGACCTTGTTACTTTTTGGTCACTGATTCACAGACCTTGTTACTAATTGGTCTGTTCACATTTTCTTCTTCATTGATGCAGTTTTGGGAGGTTATGTGTTTTTAGGAGTTTATCCAATTCTAGGTTGTCCAGTTTGTTGGAAAATAATTTTTCATAATATTCTCTTATAGTCCTTTGTATATCTGGGATGTTAGGTTATTTCTCCTCTTCATTTAAACATAGTTCAGTTCGGATGGATAAATAAATGAAAGCTAATGTAGTTTTTCTTATGAAAGTTAGGAAAAGTTTGTATTGTTTATAAGAAATCATGAATTTTAGGGTATTGATTTTTGAAATCTTAAATTATCCTATTTTAGAGAAGATATTCAGATCAATTTGAAAGTCATTTATAGAGTTTACTAGATATTGATTGATTGGATGTGAACAGCAAGAGAGAAAGAGTAAACAATCTAAGTTTTTTCCTTAAGCAATTCAGTGAATGGTAGTACTGTTCACTAAAACTGGAACCACAAAAAGATGGACAAGTTTCCTCAGTGAAGATGAGGGCTTCAGTTTTGGTCCTTGATAAGTAACATTATATTCAAGAGTTCTCATTTCAGGAGTTAGAGTAGGTGGAGGAGAGACAGAATGCCTTCCAGTGCATTTGAGGATGTTTGGGACAGATTCAGAGGCTATTCATAGGGTACTGCAGAAAGGTCTGGCATGGACAGAAGCAGTGGGAGACTGTACAGGAATGGAAGAACTGGGAGAGAACATCTTTCTTCTTAATTCACTGCCATATTTCAGATCTTCCTTCTTTACCATTTGGAACTACAAATCAGAATCTTGGGTAGACTAGCACTCACTTGGGAGTGTTCTTATGTCTCTCTAATTCTCAATTGTTTATGGAAAGAGTTTTAAAACATCCCTTTTGGTAATTATCTAGTAATCTTCCAGTTTCTACTAAAGTGCTTTGTTGGTTCTGTTTCTGAATTTATTAATTTCTGCTATTTTTGCTGTTTCCTTCTAATTACTTTGAATTTACTTTATAGCCCTTTTAAAAGTTTATTAGTAATTTATTTTGAAAGACAAAACTCATATACATTTGAGATATACAATATGTTTTGATATATGTATACATTGTGAAATTATTAATATAACTAAATTAGTTGATATGTCCATCACCTCCCATAGTTACTATTTCTTTTTAAGATTTTATTTATTTATTTGACAGACAGATATCACAAGTAGGCAGAGAGGCAGGCAGAGAGAGGGGGAAGCAGGCTCCCTGCTGAGCAGAGAGCCTGATGCGGGGCTCGATCCCAGGACCCTGGGATCATGATCTGAGCCGAAGGCAGAGGCTTTAACCCACTGAGCCACCCAGGTGCCCCCCATAGTTACTATTTTTTAAAATTTTATTTTAAATTTTTTTCAGTGTTCCAAGATTCATTGTTTTTGCACCATATCAAGTGCTCCATGCAAAATGTGCCCTCCTTAATAACCACCACCAGGCTCACCCAACTCCCCACCCCACTCTGCTCCAAAACCCTCAGTTTGTTTCTGAATCCACAGTCTCTCATGGTTTGTCTGTCCCTCCGATTTCCCCCAACTCACTTCTCTTCTCCATCTCCCAAAGTCCTCTGTGTTATTCCTTATGCTCCACCATAGTTATTATTTTATGTGTGTGTGGGGTGAAGACACTTGAGATCTACTCTTTTAGCAAATTTCAAATATACAATACCTTATTATTAACTATAGTCAGCATGCAGTACATTAGTTCTCCAGGACTTAATATTTTATAGCTCAAAGTTTGTATCCTTTAATAATATCTCTATTTTCCCTCTTCCTCCAAGTCTTTGTTACCACCATTCAACTTTCTGAGTTTGATTTTTTTTTTTTTTTTAGATTCCACATAAAAAATAAGGTCATGTAATACTTGTCTTTCTGTGTCTGGCTTATTTCACTTAGCATAATGTCCTCCAGGATCATCCATGTTTATTTAAAAATACCTTTATTTCTGTTGATTTTTTATCCTTAATTCGTGGTTATACAAAAGTATGTTTCTTGATTTCTAACACATGATAATTTCTTTTAATTCCATTTTTGTTGTTGATTTCTAACTGATTAAGTTAGAAATCAACAACAAAAATGGAATTAAAAGAATTAAGATCTGATTAAGATAATGTATCCTATAGAATCTAAATCCCTTAGTATTTGTGAAGACTTGCTTTGTTCCATTTGGTTTTTCATCTCCAAATTGAGTTTGTAAAGAATGTATATTCCTTAGCCTTTGAATGTAGTGGTCTCTATATATGCATTGAGATAAGTTTGTTTATGGTATTTTTTTAATTCTCTATCATACAAATTTTTTTCTGATTATTCAGTCAGAAAACATATTTATTTGTCCTTTTAATTCTATTAATTTTTGTTTTATATATTTTGGAGTTCTGTTATCAGATGCATATTCATTATAAATTTTTCATGGGGAACTGAACTTCTAGTATTAGGAATTGACCCTTTTCATTTCTAGTACTGTCTTTTATTTATTTATTTATTTATTTATTTTTTAAAGATTTTATTTATTTATTTGTCAGAGAGAGAGCGAGCGAGCACAGGCAGACAGAGTGGCAGGCAGAGGCAGAGGGAGAAGCAGGCTCCCTGCCGAGCAAGGATCCCGATGTGGGACTCGATCCCAGGACACTGGGATCATGATGACCTGAGCCGAAGGCAGCCGCCCAACCAACTGAGCCACCCAGGCGTCCCTAGTACTGTCTTTTAAAGCTTTACTTTTTGTGTGTGCTTAATGTTAATGTTCCTATACTCGCCTTTGTTTGGTTAATATTTTCATGGCAAATCTTTTTTTCTTCTTAGGTAGAATTTTTATGTATCCTTATATTTAGATATATCTCTTTTATATGTCACTTTTTAAAAAAATCCAGTCTGTAGCTAGAGCCATTAATTCATTTACATCCGATGTAATTACTTATATTTTTAGGTTCATAGTCACTGTCTTATTTTGTGGTTCTTGTTTTTCCTGTTTTATGTTTCTTTTTCTTTCCTCTTTTGCCTTCTTTTGCATTGATTTTTTAAAAAATAGTTTTTAGAACAGTTTTAGGTTTGTAGCAAAAGTGAACAGAAAGTACAAAAAGTTCTCATATGCTCACTGCTCTTCACTACCCACACAGAGACACATAGCTTCCCAGACCAGAATGGTACATTGGTTGCAGTTGATGAACCTACATTGACACATTATTACCCAGAGTCCATAGTTTACATTAAGATTCACTTGTGGTGTTGTATGTTTTCTGAGTTTTGACAAATATATAATGAACTTATCCACTATTATAGTATGGTGCAGAATTGTTTCACTGCCCTAAAAATCTTCTTTGCTCTGCCTTCTTCCCTCCCTTCACCCAACCCCTAGCAACCACTGATCTTTTTTACTATCTCTGTAGTTTTACCTTTTCAGGAATGCCATATAGTTGGAATCATGCAGTATGTAATCTTTTCAGATTGGCTTCTTTCATTTAGTAATATGCATGTAAGTTTTCTTTATGTCTTCTCATGACTTGATAGCTCATTTCCTTATAGTGCTGAATAATATTCCATCATCTGGATGTACCACAGTTTATCCATTCATTTACTGTAGGACATCCTGGTTCCTTCTAAGTTTTGGCAATATTGAATAAAGCTTCTATAAACATCTATTTAGGTTTTTGTGTGGGCTAGGGTTTTCATTTCATTTGGGTAAAATACCAAGGAGCGTGATTGTTGGATTGTATTGTAGGGATATATTTTGTTTTGTATGAAACTGCGAAACTGTCTTCCAGTGTGGTTTCATTCCAGCCAACAATGATTTAGAATTCTTTTTTTCCCCCCAAAAAACAAACAATCAAGTAAAAAAATGGGCAGAAGGCATGAGCAGACACTTCTCCAAAGAAGTGCGAATGGCTAACAGACACATGCAAAAGTGTTCATCATCATTAGCCGTCAGGGAAATTCAAGTCAAAACCACATTGAGATACCACTTTACACCAGTTGGAATGGAAAAAATTTGCAAGGCAAGAAACAACAAATGTTGGAGAAGTTGTGGAGGAAGGGGAACCCTCTTATACTTTTGGTGGGAATGCAAGTTGGTACAACCACTTTGGAAGACAGTGTGGAGGTTCCTCAAAAATTTAAAAATAGAACTACCCTATGACCCGGAATTATACTACTGGATATTTACTGAAAGGTACAGATGTAGTGAAAAGAAGGGCCATATGCACCCCAATGTTCATAGCAGCAATGTCCATGATAGCCAAACTGTGGAAAGAGCCGAGATGCCCTTCAGCAGACCAATGGATAAAGATGTTGTCCATATACAAAATGATTGAGAGTTCTTTTGCTTTAAATTCTTATATTTTATGTGTTGGTGTTTTGGATTTTCACCATTCTAATAGGTATGTGTTATCATTGTTGGGTTGATTTTCTTTTTATTTAAAGATTTTATATATTTATTTGTGAAAGAGAAGGAGAGAGAATGCAAGCAGGGAAAGCAGCAAGCAGAGGGAGAAGCAGGCTCCCCGCTGAGCAAGGAGCCAGATGTGGGACTTGATCCCAGTATCCTGGGATCATGAGCTGAGCTGAAGGGAGATTATTAACCAACCGAGCCACCCAGGTGTCCCTGTTTGCTTGATTTTTAAAAAAATCATTTCATATTCCCCTTCTACTAGTTTGGAAGTTATATACTCATTTCTCTTCTTTTAGTGGGTATCCCAAAATTACACTTACTGTACTTTTCAAGATCGAAGGCCAATTAATACCTCTGTTTTCTTCTCAAATATTAGAACAGTTTTAGAACTTTTTTTAAAGTAGGCTCCATGCCCAATGTGGAGCCCAGTGCAGGGCCTGAACTCACAACCCTGATATCAAGACCTGAGTTGAGATTAAGAATTGGATGCTCAACCAGCTGAGTTACCCAGGAACCCCCAACTTTAGATCTTTTTAGTTACTTTTGCCTGCCTGCTGACTTACATATTATTGCTGATTTATATTTCACTTTTTTTAATATCAGGAGAAATTATTATTATAGGTTTAATATAGAATGTCATACATGTGTTTCTCACTTTTCTTTTATTCCTTTTTACATCTCAGATCCCCATCTAGTAGGATTATTTTCCTTCTGCCTGAAGTATATTTATAGAATTGTCTTTCTCAAAGTTTGCTGGTACCAGACTTTTAGCTTTTGTCTGTCTGAAAATGCCTTTATTTTGCCCCCATTCTTGAAAGATACTATTACTGAGTTTAAATTTCTAGGTTCACATTTTAGTTTCAGCACATGGTTTCTCTTGTGGCTGTTGAAGTCAGCTGCCAGTCTACCTGTTACTTATTTTAAGTCAGTCTCTGTCTAACTGCTTTTAACATGTTGGTTTTGTCTTTGGCCTACTGCAGTTTCACTGTGATGTATCTATGCATGAATTTTTATTTCTTTTAAAATCCATCTTTGGATGTGTTGAGCTTTTTGAATCTGTAGATTGTTATATTTGATCAGTGTGAGAAATTTCTTTGTATTTCTTCAAATTTTGCCTCTGCCCTGATCTCTCCTGTTGTTTTTGAGCAGTAATCAGGTATACTAAATAATTTCTCACCTTGTACTCTGGGTTTTTTTTTTCCCTTTTTTAAGATTTTATTTACTTATTTGAGAGAGAGAGCATGCGTGGGAAGAGGAACAGAGGGAGAGGGACAGGCAGACTCTATGCTAAGCATGGAGCCTGACATGGGGCTTGATTCCAGGGCCCCGAGATCATGACCTAAATTGAAATCAAGAGTCAGTCACTTAACCAACTGAGCCACCCAAGCACCCCTCCAGCTCTTTATTCTGCTGTTAATTTTTTCCATTGAGTTTTAAATTTCTATTACTATATTTCTTGAAGTTTTATTTTTCTCTAAAATCTGTTGTTTATAAAAAAAATTAGTTTACTATTCTCTCCAGTATTTTCAACTTGAGTTTTTATTTCTTTAAATATAGTAAGGATAGTTATTTTATAATCTGTTTTGCCTAATAATTCCAGTGTACTGTATCTTTGAGTTTGTTTCCGCTTTTTGTTGCCTTTGCTGATTCTTGTTCATGATGTATTATGTCATTCTTTATTTGAAAAATTAATTTTGTAAAGTCTTTGAGGTCTGGAATGAAAGTGTGTATTTGTTCCTTCAAGAGGAATTATGTTTGCTTCTGCTATAGAAATCACTAATGGCCTGGGACCACTTTGGGCTAAATTCAAAACTTAAAATGCTTTGGATACCCAGGTCAAGAGAATTTGGACTGCATTTCTATGTGATGGGTGACTTCAGGCTGCAATTTCTCAGGAATAGGATCCTTTGGCTCCCTTTTAGTCCCAAGGCAACTTTCTTTGAAGTCCTTCAGGGGTAAGAGGGATTGGGTAGGTTTACTTCTGTTCTGTTTTTACATTGAGCATGTAGTATACCTCATGGTTTAAGCTTTACAGTGGGAATAGTTGTCTATTAGATTCCCTACCTGGGACAGGTCTACATTCTGCCTTCTTTTCTTTTGAATTTAAAAGCTACCTTACTCTTTTTCTCTGAGTTCATGTTTAAGGTTCTAAATTATCTATTACCACATAGCTTATGCATAAAATACACACACACACACACACACACACACACACATATTTTAGTTTTCACCACTTTCATTTATTGTGCAGGAGGAATGGGAATAAATATCACCCTTATCTCTTCTTTTTGTTAGCCTTATTGTAGGCTAAACCTCTCACAAGCATCCTTTCTAATCTTTCTACTTTGCTGAACATGTATCCCACAAATTTTAGTGGTTATGGTGCTGTGGGAATCTAGGTTAGGCTAAGATCTTGAAAGCCATGGCTTTCAGAATCTTATGGGACTTTATTATGAGTTGGCCTCTAGGATCATGGGATCTCTGAACCAGTATAGCAAAGAGAAAGTTTTTGGTAAGTTTTATGTAAGTTAGAAAAAGTTCTTGAACCATAGCCACATTTCACAGTACGTTTGCATTTGAGCCCCTCATATTACCGTAGAGCCCAGTTCTCATGACAAGTAACAGTAATCTAATGAATATGTCAGAAGAAATTAGAGGAGATAGAAGAGCAAAACTTTGCATACCAGTGTCCCATTTTTTTTTTTGGCCATAGAAGTGTCATATTTTTGTGTACTTTGAGTTTTTAGAGATTATGAAGTTTTCCATAAACACTTAAATGTTTTCAGGTAGGTCTGAGTTCTGCTTGGTAGTAGCGAAGAATATTACTTGGATCATTTCTATGTTTAGCTTCAGACTATAAACTATATAGTTTATATAGGTAAACTATATAGGTCATACCCTTGAACTAGGGAAGATGAAAAATGAAATGTTCAAAGACAAAAGAAAGGGTAGATTATCACATGATGGATTTAAGAGATGAGAAAATGAATAGTGATAGAGACCTAGTGCTGGAGAACAAAGGGAAATAGACACTGTCCAAAGATTTGATTGGATACTTCTGCTGTTTAAGTGGGGAACCTAGTCTAGTTTTCAGTTTGGATTGAAGTCTTCCATTTTCATGTGTCTGTCTCCTTCTCCCTTCCCACCCCCTCCACACCTCCACCTCCCATCTTCCTCCTTCCCTTTCTCTCTCTCTCTCTTTCTCTCTCTCTCTCACACACACACACACACACACACGCACGCACACACATTTTAACACACTTTAACACTAGCTGCTATTCTAAGCCAAAGTGTATTTGGCTGTCTTCTGGCTTTCAACACTGGAGGTTGGCAAGTTGGAGGACTGGTAGACTTACCAGCCAGGGAATTCTATAATCTACAACCATGCCACCCTGTTGCTAGAAAAGGAATGGGTTTGTTTCTCCAAGTATAAATAATAGACTTAATGTCTTGGGTAGGGCCTTAGAGTACCTTACTGTTCTACTGGGATTTCCCATTCTCTCCCTCCAATTTGCCTTAGAAATACTTTGTTTTAACTATATAGAAGCAATGTTGATAATAGTAATTCATGTGAACAGTTTATCATTTATATTTGATTACCACGTAGAGCTATAAATATGACTTCTAATCATCATGTATATTATTAAATAGGTGTGAGGTTAATATTGCAAATTTAATAGAACTATGATATTTTATCATTCATGGATGCATATTTAAGGAAGTTTTTGTTCAACAATATAATAGGAACATTAATTCCAAAAAAATCTAATATTTACTGAGGAAATAATTATAATAGTATAAATATGATAGGATATCTTTTTTTTTTTTTAAAGGATTTAGTTGTTTATTTGAGAGAAAGGGAGAGAAACTGGGTACAGGGAAGGCAGAGGGAAAGGGAGAGAGAGTCTAAAGCAGACTCCATATTGAACATGGAGCCCAACATGGGGCTTGACCTCAAGACCCTGAGATCAGGGCCTGAGCTGAAACCAAGAGTCAGATGCTTAACCAGTGGCACCACCCAGGTTCCCCAGTAGTATGTCTTTTTTTTTTTTTTTAATTTTTTTAAAATTTCTTTTCAGCGTAACAGAATTCATAGTTTTACGCCACACCCAGTGCTCCATGCAATGCGTGCCCTCCACAATACCCACCACCAGGCTCCCCCAACCTCCCACCCCCCGCCCCTTCAAAACCCTCAGGTTATTTTTCAGAGTCCATAGTCTCTCATGGTTCATCTCTCCCCCAATTTCCCTCAACTCCCTTCTCCTCTCCATCTCCCCATGTCCTCCGTGT